>BPLR01019719.1:0-124555 GCA_021605095.1 Caerostris extrusa | reverse complement strand
TATTAAATAGTTGTTTTTCTTTTTGAAAACTTAATGTATATGAGAAAAAATGGTATCCTTTCGAAGCGAAAAGAATGTTTTCCGAACACACTAAAATTAAAATGTCTTTATTTTTGTAAAATTTTCATATATTTTTATCTCCATGATAAAAATTCATGAAAACAGACAGGCGGCATTCTCTTATCACGCGTGCTTTCGAAAATTTAAGAAATGTTTTGCAAAACTTTTGTTTAATTAAGGAAATATTTTTATTTATTTTGAGTTTAACTGCTTGATAACGTAAAAGCTTTGGGAAATTGTTTTTGAAAGCGGAAATATAACTTTTAGCAACCTTTGTTTGATATTAGATATTATTTTTATAAACACATTTAGAAATAGTATCCATTAAATATGTTTGTTTCCTTTCTTTAATTGGAAGATTATTCTCATTAAAAACAAAAATAAGAGTCTTTCCTGAATAAAAGAAAATACTCAAGCGCTTGTACTGTACTCTTTTGCTATATATTTTAAAGCCTTCCTTTATTTAAAAGGTCAATAGTGTATGCATTTGGTAAAAAAAAATATAGGGTGAAAAAATTTTGCTTTATTATAATTACTTTGTAATCTCTGTATTTTTTATTTCTTGACGGACTTTTTTCTCTCTTTCTTTTGCTCTTGAAAGTTTTCGATTCCATTGCGTTGAATTTCTTAGAAACATATTATTTACTTTCATATTAGTAATTCAACAAAAACATGACTATCAACGCAGATATCATTGATGGTTACATTATACGATTTTTTTTGGAAGTGGTCATGTTTCAGTAATGGTAGAAGAAAAATATGATTCCGTCTGTTGTATTTCATGTAGTTTATACCCGCAAAGAGAATATACGAGTTTAATTCGTACCATGATCGGGCTGGTAGATTCAAATAACTTGTATATCAATTAATTTTATATCACCTTTAAATTAATTAAAAAAGAAAATAATTCATTCAAGTTTAAAAAAAAAACCATTTCATATTTTATATAATATGTTTATAATGGACTTAAATATAGTATGGAAGCACAATAAAATTAAACACATACATAAATGTAAATGAAAATCTAACATGCTTTTTGCAAATACATATGTTGTCTGAGTCAAGTTAATGTAATAACACTATCATTTTTTTCATTTTTTTTTGTGAAGTGCTACTTTTCTCATCATGTAGCGCATTTTGCATTTTCGCTTTCAATTACTTTTCATACACTCTTTCTATTTTGCCACGCAATTACTTTCCTTAGTGGGAGATAACAAGTAAATTCAGTTTAAAAGCTCTCTGTTTCAATAAACGAGAAAAACTTGTGCCAGACTTCCACTCTTCTTAAAAATAAGACTCCATCTTTCGTTTTGTGGGCGTTGAATGAAATCCCGGCGGTCCGTGAAATTCGATGGAAGTCGAAGTGAACTCGAACTGTTTCTTATCCAGGTTCCCGGCTCCACCTCACTGCGATAGGAAAATTTGGTCAAGACGGTTATAGTTCAGAATTTGAGGTATGTAGTGGTGAATTTGATGTCCAACAAACACAGCACATTCATCTCAAATAAGTTAAAATGCTTTAAAGCAAGAGAATGGATCTATGGACAGCTCGTATCTCAGAATATTTATATTCCTGGAAGTAGTATTTCTCAAGGATTATATATTAATTTGATTTTGGACATGGTTGTGTTAGTTATTACTATGTTTTATAAGTAATATAATTTTCCTAAGCTATATGACAAATATTAAGCATTGAATGGTTTATTCAAAGCATTGAAGATGATATGGTCTTATTGAGGATAGTTCTTCCTTTGAAAAAAAAACATTTCAAATATGTTTTAAAAATTACTTTATTGAGGTGAGTTGGATACTCATTTTTTGTTTTAATCTGTGGATTTGCTAAAAAGTTTGATTGACAGATATGGTGACATAATACCTCATGCCAGTTGTTATTATTATCTATAGATGTAAGAAACCAAATTTTTTTTAGTTATTTTAAAATTTTATTAGTTTAGAAATTTTTTAATAATGAGTTCTAGATATCGTTAAAAGTATAACACACTAACTATTTCAAGATTCATAAAAATTAATAATAAAACTTACTTATGAGTTAATGCTATTTGAATTAGAAACGTACTGCTACAAGAATCATATCACCGAGTAGAGCAGATTTATTATATTAAAATAGTCGATTAAAACATACTTTTTTTCTTTTTACTTTGAAATAAAACATAACATGCTTTAAGTATTGAGAAAACAGTACTAAACATCTTTCTGCATTAAAATGGATCAAAATCTCCGCTGAACATTTTAGACCAAATCGCATGTTTGTCTTTACGTCTCACCCATATAACTCAGGAAATGCCCCGCTTAACAAGGCTTGTTTATTTTTACATTATAAAAACAGCAGTGAGCGGACTCCAAATTCTCAAACAAAGGAAACATGAACATGGAAGAAAGAGTTTCATCTGACAGATAATAAAATGACCTAGGAATATCCTTTTCTTACTTGATTTTCTACCTCTCAGAAACAAGAGTCAAATTCCGTGCATAAGGTTTGTGTTTACCACGCTAGAGGCATTTGTAACTCAAAAGAGTAAGTTTACCGCTAAGAAGATGAAAAGATATTGAAAAATCAAAACTTGTTGAATTGTATGCAAAAAGCGAAAAAGCCGGCGGTTCTGCGAGAGAGATCACTGACGTCAGCACACTTGCTATCAGGATCTTCGAAGAAAACAACTCAGTGTTATGTATGTACCCTAAAGGAGAAAAAATCTTTTCTTGTGGCACATTTTTTTGTTTATTTCACCCTTCTCTTTATCTATGTACTGCATGTAAGTTTGAAGACTGGTGAAATCATATGAGGTATTTTGTATGAATTTCAAGCAAGTGAAGAAGAATACCCTAATTTATTTATAGTATATAATAAGAAAAGGCACGAATGAAACAAATAATTATTTAATTAATTTAATGTTATAGAAATATTCACCTGATAACCAATGAGTAAAAAAATTAAATTTATTAGTGAAGAAATTGCAGTCTGCAACTTTGGGTGTGAATACTTGAATGTTTTTGTACTAAGCCCGGTACTTGTACATTGGTATGAAACTTTTAGTATACATGTTTGATGAATTATGTTGCCCTTGAGGCTAACTCAAAATCATTCTTTTAAAAAGAACCAAGCGATGTTGCTTTCAGAAGCCAGAGAATCTTATACGATAATGTGTCCCTTGCTTATGACTTAATCGTTGCTGCGACCATCGAAGAAGGTTTGTATCGAAATGTCCAGATAATTGCGTTTTCTACAAAATGAACTTTGAGACAAGAAGTCTCCATTACGCGTGACACTTTATAGGATTAAGCAGAAATGGGTGAAGAAAAACACTTTGCAATATTAAAATTTTCTTATCAGTTCTCAAGATTATAAATGTCTTTTTTTTGTTTTCAGATTTAGTTTGCTAAAATGTTGATATTAGCTACTTTTCTTCATCTCAATATCGACTGATATCACTTTTTCAATCATCTCAATTATTGGTTCTACAGGTTTTGAGTGACAATGCAGTGTTCCTAGTGCTTGAGTAGGAACTGTCTCGGTTTCCAAATCAGCTTGGTAGCGGTAGGGTTGGAGTACAGGCCCACTGTAGCATGCATGTCTTAAAAAGGCGTCGAAAATGGCCAGTACCTAGTCCACATAGAGTATAACCGGGTGGGGTAAAAATCAGACTTCTTTTGGGTACCCCATGTCTTTGTGTGCAAGGTCAAGGACAAAGAAAGAAGCTGCATTTTTTGCCCTTTTATCATGACTCGTTGATTTGAATAATTTTGAAGATTTCGAGTGGTTTGTTTGAGAACACCAGGGGGTTAATCGATTTGGTCTAGGCTAGACTAGACCAGATTTTGTCTCATCTTGCGATTTGCAGTTGGCCAAAACAACAACAGAAATCTATGCATGGTTAAGAAACCATGTACCGTATTATCAAAAAATTTCATTGGTGAAGGAGTCTCCATTTAATTTTCCCATGTATTATCAAGATATGTATGTATATCGTCAAAAAACGAAATTTTGTCTATATTCGTATGTTTTTTACAACCAACTAGTCCTTTTTGTATAAATCGACCCTCTTATTTGTTTTTATTTAGTCAATAAATTAAGATGCCTTAAAAACTGTGTTCCTATTTATTTAAAAACTTCGCTTTTTAGTAATAGCTCACTGAAAAAAAGCTTGGAGGAGTATAAATTTATTCATTAACATTTGAAAAAGTAAAAAAAAAAAAAAAAAAAAAAAAATGGTATGACAAAAAAAAATTAACACTAATCACTTTTTGCAGTATATAGGAACAAAAGGAGAGGAAATAATAAAGACAAACAATGTTAAAATAAGTTAGAAGATAAAGTTATTACAATATTAGCTTACAATGAAAATAAAGTTATTACAATATTAATTATTAGATTACATGCAAATCAATGATCATTAGTTCCTCTTGTATTTATAAATTACAAAAAATTCGAAAATGTACGTTTGAAAGACTATAATGAATAGTTTGGCTCTTTAAAACACTTACTTTTTTTCTATTGCCACACTTGAGTATATTTAATTCTAACTTTCAAATTATTTTTAATTTACAATATGAATAAAAATATTAGGTTACATAAAAACTATGGTAAAAAAAACAGTGATTTGATGGGTGTTTTGACAAACGTTTGTGTAGAAGAATTCGAGGTTATTTTTATACTAAACAAAAACCGTAAGTAAGCACTTTGCTGCTGAGATCTTTTCCGTGTGATTCATGATTAATTCCTAAAGTAAAATGATTTGTGCGCCGATGCTAATTTGAGATCACTACCTATTTTTATTTTTATATTATACTGATATTTTATATTATACTGATTACCCCCCTTCTCATCTTGTAAAGTTATGTGCCATGGATTAAAATATTAAGATGAAACAGTTATTATAATAATTAGTTAGTATATGTCTAATTGCTATAATAATGGCATGTAATAGTTATAGATATCATACATATTATAAAAATTGCTCCAAGGAGTGGCATAAAAGGCTGAATTAACCAAAATCACAAATAAAAATAGGCTTTGAACTTTTAGAATCTTATTAAACCTTTTCAAAAATTTAGTTAGTAATTTGAAGTAATTTTTGAAAATAATGTAATTAAAATAACTGGCTAACAATTTCGTTGCAAAAAACATTAAGATTGTATTTTAATTTAATTAAAATAGGATTGATGATTTAAAATATTTTTTATTTATTGATAATTTGGATCTGAGTAATTTAAAAATATGCTATTATTTTTGACAACAACAATTAAATGAATATATACTTTAGAGTAATTTTGAAGAGATAAATGTTTAACCAGAACGAAAAACATATATAATTTTAATAATATATGTTTTTAATTTCATTGTTTTTAATTTTGTAATTTTTAGTTTCATTAGAAAACTGTGTTTTTTTTTTTTTAATTTTTATAATAAATGAAAATACAATTACAGTGAAATTTCGATATTTAATTATTTACTGAAACTCTATTGTAAACGAAACAATAACAAATTAATTAAATAGTCCAACCATTCTTATAATTTCGTTTTTCAATTTAATATAATTATTTGTAGCAATTTAATTTAATTTTTACCTTACACGTTGCATGTTTGAGACACACATAAGTTAGCTGTATTTTTTACGGTATAAAAACGTAATAATAATGTGTTAAAAGTTTACAAAATAAAGCAAAAAAAAACTGCGATTTACTTAAATTAATATTGAGAAAACAGATAATGTCAATATAACCAATTTAATACAAAATGTGTCTCAAATTATTTTATATTTTTTTCTTCAGGCTTCTTATTCATGAATAATAAAAAATACTCATAAAATTGAATTCAAAAACTTTTACGATAAAATTTGGTATTTAAAAAAAATATCTATCAATATTCAAGAATATCTCAATTTTATAACATTAAAAAATTGTTCCAAACCACTATTAAAAAGAAATTTATATTTTAACATTTATTAAATAAGTGTAATTATATAATACGATTTCTTGTTTGTACATTTTAAATAAACAAACGGAGCTCTTTGTTAATCGTTATATATTTATATTTACAATCAGATTTATATAAAATTATTAAATGGCATAGTTAACACAAATAAATAAAAAAGTCATATAACTGTAACCATGTTTCCTCAATGCAGATAACCTTAAGGAGAAAATGATCAGTAGGCCTCGAGACTTCATACCGGAGAGGAAGTACAGTACAACCAAACGCTGCTGTTGAAAAAATGTTTAGTTTAGTCTCCCTCCGAGAGGAAATATATTTAGCTCAACCTTCCGTATTAGTTGGCCTACAGACATTCATCCGAAGGTGAAGGCATATTTCGCGCACTCTGTGCTAGTCCATGTTTCAGTATTTTGGCTTAGAAGTGGAATCCGTCCACAAATCTATAATTATTATGAAATGCGTTAACTATTATATGTATCTAATAGTATGTATGGTGATTGTGCATGTGTAAATTAAGCTGTGTGTTCTTAAACTTGTGCCGCAAGTATCTTAACCCAACCACACCCAGTTACAATGGGGTTGCCCATCCTACACACTACATAACTATATTTAAAACTTCAGACCTAAGTCAGAAAAGTTAATTTTAAAATTGTTATTATTTCAACTTTTTTCTGGATTTTTTTTGAAGAAATTTTATGTCAAGTTATTAAACATGAATAGTACATTATATATATCATTGCTTAAAAAACAACAAGAAATAGTTTTTTTTTGTGTGGTGTTATTTAGTTTTAATTTAAAAATAAATGTAACTTCAGCTTAAAACCTTTTATGCTATCTATTAATGTGACTCTATCTAAAATGGTCTCAATAGACATTCACAAGATTTAAAAGCTTGGGAAACAACATTGGATTGCAAAGGAAAAAAACTCATCCAATTCATATGAGTTAGAAAGGTTTGTGTAAATATCTTCGATGTATAAACACGTTTTCAGCAAAAATAAAAACAGACTACGATTGAATGAGTGTAATAAGCTCATGTCAGAATATATTTCTTGCCACAAATAGAAAACAAGCGTCGAGGCATTTTTTTGCGTCTTCATGCATAAAATATAATATTTTTCCTTCTTGGTTTCTCTTCTAAAAAATATATTTTTAAATTTCTGTTTGCCTTCTTGTAGTGTTTGGATTTTTGCCCTCTTCAAATCAACTTCTGAACACAATTTTTGTCAAAAATACTTTAGATCCTTACACTTGGTAAAACTATTCCAAGAACATGCATTATTTGCGAATGTATTTTTTATTCGACTGCTGAACTTTCAAGAGAACTGTGTCAATGAAGGCAAAACAGATATAAAACCTATTCTACCAATTTAAGATCGAGAATGATAGATTCAAATGAAAGATTTTAAGAGCACTTATGGACTTTAAATGAGTATAAAAAATTAGATTTTTAACTGCCTAATAAAGCATTTATGAAAAGTTATAAAATTTTAGCATTTAATGAAAAATATTTTGGCAAATAACGAATGTCAGTGGTTTTTACTTATTCTTGTGCATGCCTATCCCAAGCTTAAATGAGACATATATGATCTGCACCTGAAACATATGCATCGATTCCCTGATGTTAGATAAATCGCTTACTAGCAGCAATTCTCAATGTTTTTGTCTTATCCTGATCGGAACGGCTAGATGCGGTATAGGTGATCTGAAAGAGAAAGTAACTATCTGGTTTCTTTCTATTTGTCTTATGACTATCGGAATAACTGCAGTATGGTTGAATTTGTTGCAACTTAGAAGAATAGAGTTTTCCATTTTTTGTTTTTGTACATGGTAGTTTTTGAATGTACAAAATTCAGAGATATGAGGTATATGCGGAGTGAGTCAGAAAACAAACTCAAATATACCAGTGACACAAGAGAATGTCATAGAGAAGTTTTGGTAGTAAACCGTTCATTTTTGTAGGGTACTTGGTAAATGTGGCTTCTGGTGATTAATATTTATGGTTGTTATTATTGGTTATTTTTTAAATGATAATATTTATCTGTCAGAATATGTAGAATACATTAAATTATGCTTTTAAAATCTTTTTTCGTATAACTGTTTCATATAATATCCTTTGGATACGCCAGATTAAATGAAATATAATAATTAAGTATAGTATACGGATAATTCATATAACAATCAGTTATTTATTTTAAGTCGCATAGATATAGCCTGAAAGAAATTTGAATAAGGGGCTGACATCTCTTGCCAAATAAAAGTCCAAAGTAGAGAAAATCATTTTATTATTAGAATTCATACAAAACAGTTACATATAAAAAAACAAACACCCGTATTCTTGGGAAATAAACATTTTTTCAAATAACTTCTATTGTTACTACTACAAATTATTAAATATTTTAATTTGCTTATTTAGACCTGTCAGACTGTTTGGATATTTAGAATTACAACGTGTTCCAGACGACTTTTTACATTTGCATTTAATAAATTTGCATTGCCCCTTCAAGACCATCGTTGATAGCCCTGACCTCAAAAAAACTGATTGTCCTAACACATTCTAGATGTGATATTGCTAGACCTGGAAAATCTTCAAGAAAATAAAAATTCTTTACTGATTGTGAACTGATTTCTGGTATGCAATTGGGAAAGTCCTTGTTTGGTTCCTAACTGATAAAACTCTTCCTTTTTGAACTTCTAATATCACCGATAATAATTTCGCAGATCACTTCTTGCTTTGTCAACGTCTGGTACTAGTAAATTTACTGCGTCACCAACTTTACCAGAAAGAAATGTAAGATTTGAAACTTTCAACGTTTTCATTGAGCAGGATTCTAAACGTCTTTATGGCTCTTTTTTATGTTTTCTTACCTGTTCAAGCCTATTTAAAATCAGCTTCATCGCTTCAGCCTTTTCTGAGTTTCAAATCTAACTTCAAGTGGAGGATCATTTTGCAATGAACTGTTCACGTAGGAATCTCTTTTTAATTCGCTATTAGTGATTTGAGAAGGGTTTTGTCTTGATTAAAGCCTGAAGTTCTTCGGTTCAAAGATTTTCAACAGATTCATTCGTGAAAGATGGCTCTTCAAACCTATTTTTACAGATGCAAACATTATCATTACAGGCAAGACATTTTACACTTTTACAGGCAAACATTATTACACTTTTACAGGCAAACATTATTACACTTACAGGCAAACATTTTTACACTTACAGGCAAACATTATTACACTTTTACAGGCAAACATTATTACACTTTTACAGGCAAACATTATTACACTTTTACAGGCAAACATTATTACACTTTTACAGGCAAACATTATTATACTTTTACAGGCAAACATTATTACACTTTTACAGGCAAACATTATTACACTTTTACAGGCAAACATTGCTCCATAAGGAGTACACTAGATGCCTTTATGAAATGCCCTATTTTTCATAAATTACACAAAGTTTAACTCTTTGTACCATTTACTTGTTGAATTGCTTTCTTACCAAGAACTTTTCATATTTTCTTTATCGTTTGCAGGAACCTATATCATTTATATCGAACCTTGACTCTGGTTATGCCTAGGTTTTCCTAGCGCAATTTTCATATGTTACTTTGCACACGATTCTTTTTTATGATTTCGTTACTGAACTCACAGCCATTGTTACTTTGCAGTTTATTGGAGGCTCCAAACATTATAAAAATATCAGTTGGGTTATATGCAACCTCTTTTTGTAGGGTATAGAATAGAACTTTTTAGAACACAACTGTAAGGACTGTCAAGTGGTCTTGATAGATCAATATAATATTGGTTAAAACTGCACTCAATTAAGTCTACATTAAGTCTACCTGGCATATTGAGTTTATATCTTTAAAGACCATTCACTTAACAACAAATCCTTTCTTTGATACCTTGAATTTTCTGACAACTTTCATATTAAAATAAATCATCACTTCTTCAGTAGTAATGTTTTTGTACTTGTTTTAAAATTCTTTTAACATGCTGTTTCTATCACCATGCCTCATTTAAAAGCGTGATTAATGAATTATGGCAAAAGATTTTGAAAGTTCTCGTAAAATCTAACGATGGAGGTGTCTTTATTTACGGGAAAGATACGATTTTTAAAATTACTGACTTTCATTAAGTTGTATCTTATTAGTCTTTGATAATCTTCTTGTTTTTCCCTTACAACTTTTTGTTTATACTATTACCCACTTTTTTTAATAAGTCACCATATATTTTGTTCGTCAGAAAACTATTGCTTACTTTCTTAGTTTCCATAATGTAGACAAAAATTAAAACGCTCAAGCATATCAGCCATCATTTTCAATATTTTATAAAATATGAGAGGGTAGCGAAAAAAAAAAACGTCTAGTCGCATCGAAATTGGAAATACTACTGCAGGCACTAGTCGAAAGAAATCCTGGACAGTCTGATCGCAACATGTTCGCGTTCGGCGTGGCAAAGAAACCGAGTTAGAAAAAAGACAATAAAGCATCCGACAACGACAAAGATCGCCAATAACGAACAATAATTGAATTTTATCACACTCAACCTTACGAGTTGGGGATTATATAAACTCGGAGTTTAATTTGATAAATATTCAAGAATTCATCACATTTAACAAATTTAGTGGTGATTAAATATATAATAACAGACAATTATACTTAAGCACCGAATTAATCACATAAAGACCGAATATACTGTAAAGTACACACACACACAGTAATCCATTAAATTCTATATATATATATATATATATATATATATATATATATATATATATATATATATAGAATGCACAGTAATCCAGTATGTCAGTAATCCATTAAATTCAATTCATCGTAAATATTCTTACATTGAAACAATACTTAACGATTAATACTGATTTTTAAATGATAAAAAACAAACAGATTTAAATGATCATCACGTAATGTTTCGTTAAAAAATGGTGTTTCCAAGAACAATTCCACCAAATTAACCATTGTTCCAGTCACATCAATATTATTTAACGTTAAAATATTTAGTACCCGTATCCATGCCCACAAAACAACTCCATTCAATACAACATTGTTGTATATTCAGTTAGCTGTCTAATTGGACAATTATATTTATTCCCTTTGTACGATCCTTTTTATTTCTCTTTCTGCAGTATCATTAATTAATGGCAGCATTAATGTGATGACTGCAATAGGGTCCACCCTTGCTTAGCCGGCCATGCATCAGACAAGTTCTAAATCTATATTTAAGAACCCCTGTTGCTCCCGGATAAAGAAAACAACAGGTAACAGGGCGTTAACGCCTTCCCCATTGAAAAGAAAATGAAAGATAAAAAAACAGATCAATTTATCGCCCTCATATTTCTTTTTTATGTTGTTGCTAAGATACTCTTCAGCTAGATGACCGATGATAAATATTTCACCGATAGCACACATATCTCTATTGTGTGTCGCTGGAGGAAAATAACCTTCGCAGAAGAATGAGAAAATGACCACTTACGTTTCGGTTCACTGGAGATGAAAGTGTATGATAATTGGTATTATTTTCGACAATTGTTTCTATCTTGTAATCCAAATATGTGAAAAATGTAGCATATTCAGATGGAATTGTAAACAAAATTGCATTGTTTTTGTACATATATATGCTTTTTCCTGATATTGTGAATACCGTTTATTTAATATTGATCCAGGTTAGATTTCAACATTATATTTCTCAACAGCGTTTATTTTTTAACTTTTTTTTTTGTAGATACTTTTATACATTTTATAGTATTAGTAGGATTCTGACACAAAAATAATTTAAATTGCACTTAAACCTAAATTTTGTTGGAGAATACTTTTTCGGTATTTTAATAATTTATGGATTTAACAAAATAAAAAATAATTGAACTTGTAAAAAAAATGAGATTGCTTTTCAGAAATTTGTTCATTTGAAGAAGTGTATGAGCTAACTATTAATTTGTGCATAAATTATAAATTACGGCACTTATCATTTTATCTCCTTTTTTTCAATTCCTACTATTAACTCACACTCTCCCTATATATATCTTGTTCAAATTTTCAATCGTTAATAAATACTTTTTTATTCGTCCACTCAAGTTCAAATAAATTTTTTGAACTTGTAGTGGATGACACTTGATGTTAATACAGTTTTTTTCAAATATTAATTCATTAATTAAATTTAGTTAATTAATTTTAGTTTTTTTTAGATTTAAGTTTCATATATTACTACCAATAGATGGCGCCAGATAAAGTTAAAAAAATGAATGAAAATTATTTATAAAAGACTTCTCTGCAATATAGTGAAAAAAGTAGGAATTGACTTAAATTTTTTTTTTACTTGTTTATTTGAAAATAGCAATAATATAAGTTACGTTGATAAAGTTTATTAAGAAAACTATTAATGTGTATTGAAAAAAGGATCTAGAAAATTATGAAGAAAGAAAATTTGATTTTTACTTCAAATCATTAAATTTCACTCATTGGTATTAATATAAAATTATTGTTACGAACATTGATAATATAGGGAATCAAATCTAATATTTTTATTTCTTAACAAAACTCTTTATTTTTTTTTTCGTTTCGCATAGAATAAAAACATTCTTACGTTATTTATTACTAGTTTCTTTTGTTTCCTTCAATCATTCTATTTATTTATTTTAATATTTTATCATAGATTTATTTGCATTTTTTATATGAATTTTATTGATACATTTTTTGGAATTCCTTTAACTATGTGAAAATGCGACAAATACCATTCAACAGTTGTCACTTTCAAATGGTTCCTTGTAATTTAAACAGAGCTCAGTGAGGACTGTTTGCAAACTTGTTCCCTCCTCAAGAGTTTGGGAGAAAGTGCCCCGGGCGACAGGAAAATCTTTTCCTTATGTAAAGAGTTTCGTCCAGACAAGGAACTATAGAAATTAAGAAAGGAATTATTAAATATGAAATGAAGCAAATTCATTTTATTGGATTGATGATTTTATATGTTGCTATACTTTTAGCTTAACTTAGTTAAAATTATCATAGATGCTTTGATGTATTTTATTGCTTATTTATCATAAATAATCCATCAATAGCACAAAGTTAAGATTGTCTGTTCGTATAAATAAATTAAGTCATTCAATTAACCATTTTATCTCCTAATAGTTTGCATTTCACAGAGATTTATATTTGTATTTTATATAGAACTTCATGATAACATTTTGTATGAACTTTATTGATAAATTTTTTTGGAATTCCTTTCAACTATGTGAAAATGCGACAAATACCATTCAACAGTTGTCACTTTCAAATGGTTCCTTGTACTTTAAACAGGGCTTAGTGAGGACTGTTTGCAAACTTGTTCCCTCCTCAAGAGCTTTGGAGAAAGTGCCCCGAGCGACAGGAAAATCTTTTCAGTGAGTAAAGAGTTTCGTCCAGACAAGGAACACTGGAAATGAAAATGAACACATATGAAACGAAACAAATTCATTTTATTGATTGATGATTCTATATGTTGCTATACTTTTAGCTTAACTTAGTTAAAATTATCATAGATGCTTTGATGTATTTTATTGCTTATTTATCATAAATAATCCATCAATAGCACAAAGTTAAGATTGTCTGTTCGTATAAATAAATTAAGTCATTCAATTAACCATTTTATCTCCTAATAGTTTGCATTTCACAGAGATTTATATTTGTATTTTATATAGAACTTCATGATAACATTTGTATGAACTTTATTGATAAATTTTTTGGAATTCCTTTCAACTATGTGAAAATGCGACAAATACCATTCAACAGTTGTCACTTTCAAATGGTTCCTTGTACTTTAAACAGGGCTTAGTGAGGACTGTTTGCAAACTTGTTCCCTCCTCAAGAGCTTTGGAGAAAGTGCCCCGAGCGACAGGAAAATCTTTTCAGTGAGTGAAGAGTTTCGTCCAGACAAGGAACACTGGAAATGAAAAATGAACTCATATGAAACGAAACAAATTCATTTTATTGGATTGATGATTTTATATGTTGCTATAAGTTTAGTTTAACTTAAATAACAATATAAACGTATTATAATTTTAACTATCATAAATAATCCATCTTTTATTGGTTATTTATCATAAGCAATCTATCAATAACACAAAGTTAAGGTTGTCTATTCGTATAAATAAACTAGGACCAGGACTATACTAACTATATTACTATTCGTAAAATAAACTAGGACTAGGACTAAACTAATAATATTTCCATTCGTAAAAATAAACTAGGACTAAACTAAATAACTAACTATATTACCATTCTTAAAATAAACTAGGACTAAACTAACTAACTATATTATCATTCGTAAAATAAACGAAGACTAGGACTAAACTAACTATATTACTATTCGTAAAATAAACTAGGACTAAACCCAACTATATTACTATTTGTATAAATAAACTAGGACTAGGACTAAACTAACTATTCGTAAAATAAACTAGAACTAGGACTAAAGTAACTATATTACTATTTTTAAAATAAGCTAGGACTAGGACTAAACTAACTATATTACTATTCGTAAAATAAATTAGGACTAGGACTAAACTAGCTACAATACTATTCGTAAAATAAACTAGGACTAAACTAACTATATTACTTTTCCTAAAATAAACTAGGACTAAACTAACTATATTACTATTCCTAAAATAAACTAGGACTAAACTAACAATATTACCGTTCTTAAAATGGACTAAAGCAATAATATTACTATTCGTAAATAGACTAGGACTGACTAACTATATTATTATTCATAAAGACAAGGACTAAACTAACAATATTACCATTCATAAAATAAATTAGGGCAAGACTAAACTAACTATTACTATATGTAGTAATATATAGTAATATTGTAATTTCTTAAAATAAATTCGTTATTTCTTAAATTCGGACTAAATTAACTATTACTATATATAGTAATGTTATTTCGTAAAATAGACTAGGGACTAAACTAACTATATTATTATTCGTAAAATAAACTAGGACTAGGACTAAACTAACTATAATATCATTCATAAAATAAACTATAAACTTCAATTATCCTTGTAATTTCCTAATATTTTCCAATTCGCAGGTTTAAATTTGCATTTTATATAGAACTTTATGATAAGTTTCTTCTGCAACTCCTAAATTGAGTAGAAAGTGCAGGAAATGTCGCTTAAGAGTTTTTCGCTTTCTGAAAGTCCCTTGTACGTTAAACAGGGCTTAGGGAGGACTGTTTGCAAACCTCTTTTCGCCTTTTTCTCCTCCCAAGAGCTTTGCAGAAAGTCCTCCAGGCGACGGGGAAATCTTTCTCTTCTGTAGAGAATTTCCGCCCAGACAAGGGACGTGGAGAAAATAGTTAAGGAGAAAAATTAAGTAGAAATGAAAACATTTCATTTGTACTTGATAATATTTGTAATATGTTTTTATTGCTGTATTTGCAGTTTTTCTAGTTTATTAGTTTATTAATAATATTATGCATGCTTATAGGTATTTTATGATTTTGTTATCATAAATATTCATTATGAATGATGGTATAATAAATAATCCTCATTCATTAATAGAACATTAAGATCATCCATTTGTACAAATAACCCATGATTATTTATGAGGCTTTTGGCCTAGAGTACTATTTTTTCTGTATTAGTAATTAAAGAATGAGATATATAAAAATACAACTAAAAGTGGCCTACTATTTTATACTGATTGTGTTTTTGTGTTAATAATTTTTATATTAAAAACTATAACTTTAAAAGGCTAATTTTTTTTCTCTTGGATTTCGTGTATTTCATATTGAATATATATTTGAATCTGAATTTTAGCTAACAGATAAAGGAATTAAAATTAATTATTTGTTTATTAACAAATTTCAAAGACAGATAGAAATAGATTATGATTTTATATTGCTATAATTAGAGTTTTTCTAGTTTATTAATACCCTATGCGTGTTTATAAATATTATATGATTTTGTTATTTCAAGTAATCGGTGACTAGCATAAAATTAATATTATCTATTTGCATTTAATAGACCATGGTTATTTATAAGGCTTTAGGCATAGAGTCATGATAGAGTTAAAACTGGTTTATATCTTTATAATTGTGGTGTATATAATATGGTATGTGTGTTAATAATTTTGTATCTTAAAAACTAAAACAATGAAAGGCTAACTTTTTGCCTTCGATTTCATTAATTTGATATTGAATATATAGTTGGATCTGGGCGTTAATTTACAGTTAAAGATTTAAAATTAATTATTTTTAATTGACAAGAATTATAATTTGCATATTAGAAGGTTTTAAAATGGTATCAATACTTGACTCTTGAGATACATGACGGTTAATATTATATAATTTTTTAATTTTTTAACTTTAAAAATCATGGGATATTGTTATTTTATCACTACAAATCTTACCGAATTAAAATAAAAAGCATTGTATTTATTGAACCGCATTCATTGTACAGTATCCGTGCTACTACTGTACCAAAACGTTCTCAAGTCAATTTCAATTAGAAAAATTAGTCTCCATAAAATGATATTTTAAATTCAATAATAATACATGAGGGGACGATGATTATCTAGAAACCTCCTTGGAAAAGAAATTTCTTATGAAATTATTATCTTGAAAATTACTCACAGACATGTAAGACAATTCGAAATTTTTACATTGTTCTATATGCAGCGTTTTATATATTCTTCAAAAACAAAATGTTTCTTTCCTTCTTGTATATAATAATAATAGCCAGCTTTTATTACATTACATGAAAAGTCTGTTTTAAAAAATTAGAAGTTTTTTTTTATTTTAAGAGGTTTTGAGATGCACGTAATTGTGACATTAATATACAAGTGGGGACTTTTTCTCTGTTTAAATGTGGTTCCAAAAGACAATATATTTTTGTACTAACATTGGAAATATATATATTTAATTGGTTTCGTGATAATCGTACAATGGCGCTCGGTCTGCGTGCAATAATATGATTTCCAAGTGTTTCCACTCATGATCTTGCCAAACGGTATATCGCTCTGGTCGATGAACTTCATATAGTTAACAATAGTTAATTACTTCGTATAGTTAACAATAGTTACCATTAAGTGTTTGTCAATCATATCCAGCACGAATATCAAAATTGTGACATTTAGAAAAATAAACTATGTTAGTGTTATGAATTGTTATGAATTAATAATTATGAAGTTTGTCAAATTAAAATATCGCTCCCAATTAACTAATAATCATAAATTGCTGCAAATAACCTTGAAAAACTACACATTAGATTTAAGAAACATATCAAAGAAAATGCATTTGAAAAATTAAGTTTTTACTATTTTTCAATTATATTTATTGTATGAAATCTTTTCATATTTTTTTAAAAAATTCTAATGTCTGTTTGAATTTTAATAAAGTTAAATTAAAAATAACTTTGCATCTGATTTTATTAAAAATATGCAATGCTTCCAAAAAAAATATGGAGCCTGTATGAGACCTGTATGAAGCTCGTATAAGACTCCGATCGATTTAATCTCTACCCACCCTTGATATAAAATGCTAAGATATATAACAATAAATTTGTGCATAAAAGGAAATAAGGAATAAGAGATGGTTATTTTCTGAAAAACAAAACGCCTTAAAGATTTCAATTAAAAGTGTATCCGTGGAATAATATATTACATTAATTGAGAATAATATTTACATTATATGACATTAATATATTACATAATTTATAATTGAGAAAATCATCAGAGTGAAATTAAATGATATAGTAAAAATAAATATTTAAATTAAATGTATGAATATAATAAACTATTATTAAAAAGTATAATAAAAATTATATTTAAAATTCCCCACATTTGTTTAAGCAACTATTTCATAACTACAAATTTGTTAATTATGTTATGCAAGCATTTATTTGAATTTTTTTAAGCGACTGATTGCTTAATCAATTATACTAATATAAAAGCAGCTAATTATGCTAATTGCTTCTTAATCAAATATACTAAAATAAAAGCAGCACAAACTTTAATTTATAATAAACTTTTCATTCTTAACCTTTTCAAAGAAATAAATTGCTTACGTAAAATAAAAACAAACTATCTTTCAATTTATGAATTAATGATTTATGAAACATATGTCGAAATTTCAGAAAAAAAAAAATAAAATATTTATAATTTTGACATAAAGAATAGATATAAAAACTAAGTAACTGAAATGCAAAATGAAACGTTTTTAATGCAAAATGTAATATTTTTAATGCAAATGTAATATTAAACAAAAGCAATTATTCATCATGACAGTTCTTAATAATATAATTATATTATAAGAAACTATTACAAATGCATATAAATTACAAACAAATTCAAAATTCAAATTTCATTTTAAATTTTAAAAATTATTTTTTTTGTAACTTTTCATTATATTCTCCGCAAAAAAAAATAATTTTACACTAGCAGACTGTTTTAAAAATAGATACATTGAAGTTTCCAAATAAGCATTTCTATAAGCTTTCTTAAATCGCTTCAAATGACCAGATTAATTTTTCAAAATGATATAAATGTATAGGAATTTGTTTCAAATTACTAAAATTACAAAATAAAATAATACAATTTTATTTTTTAAATGCAAGAAATATGCATTTAAAAATATTTATTTCATAATTATTAAATATTATTTTAAAAATACACAGCCCAGTCACATTAATGTGACCACCTGTCAAATGCCAGAATATTATAGAGTGTATATTCTCGCTTTAAGTGGAGTGTGCGGTATTAAGTGGAATTCTTTATATACACTCCACTGCAATGTGCTGCCACCTGCCTTTTGTGATTGGTTATTTCACATTGACGTCGAAAGTAGGTGGTGGTCACATTAATGTGACTGGACTATGTAATTACCTAATTTTTATTATGTATATCAAACGTTTAGTTAACTGGTTTTAAAAATAAATTTATTGAAATCAATATATTTGTACTTAATTGTAAAAATAAATTGGAATAATCACTGGATAATTTAATTTATAAAAGGGAAAAAAAATATTATTTACCCTAAGAAAGAGTTTTTTAAAAATGTTTAATATTCCACTTTACAGAAAAAAAAAAAAAAAGTTGTTAATTATAAAGTTAAAATTAGTAAAAATATAAGATTTTATCTAGCTATAATGTTATACTGCTAACTAAAGTGTTGTTATACAAAATAAAAATATTTTAATTTCAATTGTACTGCTTCAAAATGCATTTTTAAAATAATATTCAAAATTATTACATTTTATATACTTTGAATAATGTATCATAAATTATTCATACGAATACATATAAAATATATTGTATGAATTTTTCATTTGCTACTAAAATTTTTCTGTTTATTGTGTTTCTTGCAAAAATATTTTTTAAATATTTCATGATTATGTTACCAAAATATTTTATATCTCATTAATTCAATAAGTTATTTAAAATTTATCACTTGCTGTATTTGTAATTTATATCATAACTATTTATTTATTAAAACATGGCTTTTATAATTATCTGTAGTAAAATAAATGTAATAAAGTAAATTTTAAATGAAAATAATTTACCTTAAACAACATATATAGAACATATTTACGATCTTGATTTCTGAACTGTTAAAAATTATCTGTAAAATATTTTATTCTGGATTGTTTTAAATAATCCTTAAACAGAATAAATTATTTTAATATTACTTTAAAATTTCTAGAACATAATTTACATTTATATTATCTTGATCATATTATAACTTCGTCGATTTCAAACAATTAAATTAATTAAATTTAACGTTACAAATTTACCCTTACAACAATTTAAAGTTAATTCTTTAGATTGTTGTAAACATTAACAATTGTTTATTAAACTTAACGGGATAAAAGTGGTATTATATAGAATATTAAATATTCAGAAGAATAGAATGGGAATTTGTAATGACTTTTTTAGGATAAATATTTATAATGAATAATATGAATGCTATACATACATTAATATTAAAAATGAATTGTAACATTATTTATGAATCACATATTTAATTAAATTTCTAACTCATATTTTCTTTAGTTTGGAGTTGCAATTTCAGTGTGCTTTAGTGTGATTAACTTTTTAAAGAAATTTTACATATTTTACATATTTTTGGAAAACTATGCTACATTCAAACCATCCAGTCAGAGTAAAATTTTTATAAATTATTTTTTTTTAAATGTTCCCCACCAAACTCTTTAATTAAATACAAAATATTATATTTAATAGATTCATTTAATATTAAATTCTTTCTGTTAATGGTTTCTTGTTAAACTTAATACTCATATGATGAAAAAAAGAAAGAAAAAAATATTTCTAAAATATATGTATCTAGAACTTTTTAAAGATGTGAGGATAAAAATAAAGATATTTATTAAGATTTTAAAGATAAAGAGATTTATTTTCAGTGTGATTAACTCATCTGAAAAATTTTACATGGCATACCATGCTACATTCAAACCATCCAGAAACCGTAATTTTATTAAAAAAAGCATTTTTTTTCCTACAAACTTTTTATTAAATATAATATTTTATATTTTATTACATTAATTTAATATTAAATTCTTCCTTTTAATGGTTTGCTGTTAAATATAATATCGTATGATGAAAAAAAGAAAGAAAAATATTTCTAAAATATACACATCTAGAACTTTTAAAGATGTAAGGGATAAAGATAATGAGATTTATTAAAATTAAGATTTTAAAGAAAATAGATTTATTTTCAGTGTGATTAACTCATCTGAAAAATTTTACATGGCATACCATGCTACATTCAAACCATCCAGAAACCGTAATTTTATTAAAAAACATTTTTTTCCTACGAACTTTTTATTAAATATAATATTTTATATTTTATTACATTAATTTAATATTAAATTCTTCCTTTTAATGGTTTGCTGTTAAATATAATATCGTATGATGAAAAAAGAAAGAAAAATATTTCTAAAATATACACATCTAGAACTTTTTAAAGATGTAAGGGATAAAGATAATGAGATTTATTAAAATTAAGATTTTAAAGAAAAATAGATTTATTTTCAGTGTGGTTAACTCATCTCAGAAATTTTACATGGTGTAATCAATCAAATCATCTAAAAACCGTAATTTTTATTACAATTTTTTTTTTTTAAATTCCTACAAACTGTTTATTAAATATAATATTTTATAATTAATTAGATTCCTTTAATATTCAATTTTTCTTTGTTAATTGTTTCTGTTAAACATAATACTCATATGTTTAACAGAAAAATGACGGGAAAAAAAAAAAGTAAAAATATTTCTAGAATGGTATGCATCTGAAACTTTTTAAAGATGAAAATCGAGAAAATTTAGATTGCGACCATACATTTTGAAATTGGTTTTTCATAAAATATCCATCTATATCCCACCTACATACACACTGTACACAAATGCAAAAAAGGGGAAAGTATTAACTTTCTATGAAAATTCCATATACACAACCTATCGCATACGTGGAAGTAAAATACACGCCCAAGTCATCCCATCTCGGTAAAATATATCACGAAGGAATAGAAAATATTTTAAAAAATTGATACATCCTTTCGAAATGTAGTACGCATCTGTGTGGTATCTTCATTTTCCGAGCCAACAATGCAAGGCAAAATATATAATATCCGAGTACTATTTGCTTTGAGACTTCATTTCCTACGGATTTCCACTTTCAGGAAAACTCCTATTCCGTTCCAGTTTTCACATCTCCTGCGGAGAACACAAT
Organism: Caerostris extrusa; assembly: GCA_021605095.1. Lineage (NCBI taxonomy): Eukaryota > Metazoa > Arthropoda > Arachnida > Araneae > Araneidae > Caerostris > Caerostris extrusa. The sequence continues at coordinate 102,808 of BPLR01019719.1, read as the reverse complement.
TTAACGACTGTGTCATAGAAAACGCTCCTTTCGCATTCTTTTGTTTGCTGTTTTCAATCTCCTTTTGCTTGTTTTCATTCTTTTTTTCCAATTCGAAAGATAATTCTATTCGACTCATTCAATTGTTCTCGAAATTATAGTGATCTAAAAATACTGTTAACATGAATGATATCAGATTTCCATCTAACTCTTTTATGTCATATTCTATTTAACTTTTGTAACGTTCTGTTATTTAATGCATATGAATTTTACAAAGGAAAACATCAAATAAAAACTGGTAATTATTGCTTTAAATATCATTTACTTGTTTTAATTCTTTTCCAATTTAGTAGATAATTCTATTCGAATTATTCGATTGTTCTCGAAATTATAGTGATCTAAAAAATAGTTAACTTGGAGGACAACAGATTTCCATTTGACTCTCTTACGTCATAATCTATTTAATTTCTTGCAAAGCCTTGTAATTCAGTGCATTGGAATTTTACTAAAGAAACAAAAAATATCAAATAAAAACTAGTAATTGTTGCTTTAAATATCATTTAATTATTTTCCAATTCAAAAGACAAATTATATTCGACTCATTCAATTGTTCTAAAAATTATAGTAATTTAAAAGTACTGTTAACACGAATGATTTGCATTTGACTTTTATGCCATAATCTAGTTCATTTCTTTCAATGCTTTGTAATTCAGTGCATATGAATTTTATAAAATAAACAAAAGCCAGCTTTTATTTGATATTAAATATCATTTATTTGTTTAAACTTCTTTCCAATTAAAACATAATTCTATTTGGCTCTTTCAATTGTTCTCGAAATTATAGTGATCTAAAAGTACTGTTAACATGAATGATATCAGATTTCCATCTAACTCTCTTATGTCGTATTCTATTTAACTTTTTGTAACGCTTTGTAGTTCACTGCACATGGAATTTTACGAAACAAACAAAATATCAAATAAAAGTTGGTAATTATTGCTATAAATATCATTTACTTGTTTTAATTCTTTTCCAATTCAAAAGATCAATTTTACTCATTCAATTTTTCCTGAAATTATTGATATATAACTATTGCATTGCATGCATGAATGGTAAGTATATTAATGGATTGAAACATTTAATTCACTATGATTATTTATTTAATTCACAATAAATTTAGTTTTTTTTTACATCATTTTAAAGTTGAATAATTATATATATCAGTAATTTCGGTAATTAGTGAAATATAAAATAAAACTGACTTATAATTTGTAGGAGCATTGCAAAGTTTAATTTTTATATTATTTTTCCTTCGCATTCTTTTGTTTGCTGTTTTCAATCTCCTTTTTTGCTTGTTTTTATTCTTTTTTCCAATTCGAAAGATTATTCAACTCATTCAATTGTTCTAGAAATTATAGTGATCTAAAAGTACTGTTAGCATGGAAGATAACAGATATCCATCTAACTCTCTTATGTCCTTCAATTTAACTTTTTGTAACGTTCTGCTATTTAATGTATAAGAATTTTACAAAATAAACAAAACATCAAATAAAAGCTAGTAATTATTGCTTTAAATATCATATACTTGTTTTAATTATTTTCCAATTAAAAAAAGATAATTCTATTCGACTCATTCAATTTTTCTAGAAATTATAGTAATCTAAAAGTACTGTTAACAAGAATGGTAACAAATTTCCATTTGACTCTTGTATGTCATAATCTATTTAACTTTTTCTAGTTCAGAGCATATTCAGTGCAATTTTACAAAATATGAAATAAAATCTTGTAATTATTATTTAAATAACATTCATTATTTTAAATTCTTTTTTCCAATTCAAAAAAATAAATTTTTCTCATTCAGTTGTTCTTGAAATTATAGATATCTAAAAATTAAGTTGCATGATTGACAAGTTCATTAATGGATTACAAACAATTTTATTTGTTTAATTCACAATACATTTATTTTTTTAGATTATTGTAAAGTTAAATAATTATAAATATCAGTAATTTTTTATATAAGGAAAATATAAAATAAAACTGATTTCTAATTTGCAGAAGAATTGCAAAGTTTAATTTTCAGGATTTTACTCTCTCTCCCTCTCTGTATGTATGTATGATATATATATCATACATTCAATATATAATGATGTATATATATGTCGTATATCATTATATATATATATATATATATATATATATATATATATATGATATATGTCTCTCTCCATATGTATGTATGATATATATACACTCATGTCCATAAATTATAGGATATATTCTCTCTCCATATATATGTATGATCACGCAGAAATTGAACTCCAAACTAAAATAAAATTTCACCTGTAGAATTACAACACACATCTTAAAGAAGAATATGCAAATTACAGGAAACCACCAGATGGCGCGAATAGTTTGTCACAATGACGAGAGTGTAAGAGAGGGGTATATAAGGAATGGTGGCAAAGAAGTAAAATTGTTCACAAGCGCTTTAAAAGCCTTTCAATGCAATAATCGCATAGTTATGGCACAAAGGAAGCATTTGGACGATTTTTTAAGTGGTAGAATTATCGGACGACTGGAATGTGGACGTACCCAGCTGGAAATATCCGAGGAACATGGAATCGCCCAGAGTGTCATCTCCAGGCTTTGGCAACGATTCCAAGATGATGGTAATGGGAGTAGATGTTACAGCACAGGTCGTCCCCGAGTTACAACGCCGAATGAGGACCGGTATTTAGCAGTTACTGCCAAAATAAACAGACCGAGCACAGCATCAGACCTGTCTCGTCAGATCTCTTCAGCTACCGGTACGGCAGTTTCAAGGCAGACCGTGTACAGACGCTTAGGGCACATTGGTCTATATGCTCGTAGGCCTGTCAGATGTGTTCCACTTACCGCAACTCACTGTCGTCTGCGATTAACCTGGAGTAGAGAGCATGCATTGTGGACACTGCAACAGTGGTCTTGTGTGATGTTTTCCGACGAGTCCAGGTTTAGTTTGCAGTCTGATTCTCGCCTGACTTTCATATGGAGAGCGCCAGGTACTCGTTACCACCAAGAGAACACCATTGAACGACACCGTTAAGGTGGTGCAGGATGGCTCGTTTGGGGAGGAATTATTCTTGGTTCCAGAACTGACCTGAATGTTCAGAGTGCAACGATGACAGGTCACATCTATCGGGATGTCATTCTGGAACAACATGTACGTTTGTTTCGGGGCGCCATGGGTGCTGAATTTCTGTTTATGGATGACAACGCCCGTCCTCACCGTGCAAACATTGTGAGACGAATACCTTCAATTGTAGGATATCACCCGTATGGATTGGCGGGCATACTCACCGGACTTGAATCCAATAGAGCATGTGTGGGATATGCTTGGCCGACGAAGTGCAGCCCGTCAACCCCTTCCCACCTGTCAACCGGAACTTCGGGGTCATTGCTTGATGAGTGGTGTAATATTCCCCAAGATCAAATTGATAATTTGATACTCAGCATGCCTAGGCGTTGTAAGGCCTGTATTGCATCGTCAGGAGACATACTCCATATTAACCCTGTTATACTGTTTTTTGTAAAAGGTTCTTTTTTGAAATTTGCTCCAGGGAGTAAAAATCGCAATTTTTATTAATTACATCAAACATATAGCATCTTTTTTTTGCTCTTTACCTTTTGTTTAATAAATAGACTTTACAAATAAGTCAAATTTGTTTTGCTTCTGTCTCTTTCTTTGCCTGAACTTCATTATCCCTAATTTATGGGCATGAGTGTATATATCATCGAATAATAATGAATATACATACTTCTCTTCTGAGAATTTTCAAGAAATTCATTTTTTTTTAATTTCAATATTTTGTTTTCATGATTCATATTTTGTTTAGTTAAAACAAATTTGAATTTCTATATCATAAATTTTACATGCGATTCTTTTTTATCAGCTAATTTATAATTTTAAAATCCATTAAAAATTTGAAAAAAAATAAATACATTAATTAAATTTAGGAATTATCAAAATTTAGTAATGCTGTATTAATTTTGTAATAATACTACGGAATAAAAACTACAGTTTATTCTGATTCTACGATATTGATATTTATTGAGATTTTATGAAGTTTCTTTCAAGTATTTAAAAACATTTGAATTAGTTTTATGAAATTTGCATGTCTATTATCTACAATATTTCAATTAGATTACGCACTCGGGGCACATTTAAATTTTTGAATTTCATAAATATATTAATAATTTCAAAAAAGAAATTAATAAACTTTAAGAGAAATACAGATTCATGTTTGAATTGTAGTTGAAGAACAAACAACTTTTTTTTTTTTTTACAATGGCAGATTATGAACAGTTACAGAAAAAAGAACAACGAAAATAAAAAAAAAACAGATAATACAACAAAATATGCTGAAAATTAGATTTCATTAATCAAACAATAATGCCAAGTTGTAGATCTTTTAGCCACTAAAAAGTGTTACCAGGTGCACCTCGGGGAGGTGGATCTTCTGCGCACCCAGAACAAACAACTAGCTTCATCAAAATAATAGGCATGACATCAAAATTAAAATCTATTTAATATTTTAAAGAAATAATCTCATTTCCCATATATTCATCTAATAAAGTCATAGAACAATGAAAAATCAAATATAAATAATTTAAAATATATTTAGTGAAATTTAAATAATTTCCATTTGATAAATAACACATAGTTTTATAAAGAAAAATGTTATTTATAAAGAAAATACAATTCATATGTCATTTTTATTTTCATAAACTGTTATTGTTCATAAACTCATAACTATTTATTTCATGTTAAATCATTTACTATGCAGGAAAAGAAGACATAAATTAGTATAAAATTTAAAAATAATAAAAATTCAATCACACATTTACCCTGACATAATGCACATATAAATAGGATTGTATTAGTACTGCATAATCAATAGTAAATTAAATATAATTAATAATTATTAGTGGTACCCCTGAGCCTAAAATGCATAATAAAATTTTTCAAAAGAAGGTGTAGTATTAAAAATAGACGCCGAGTTGTTTCTACATTTAGCTGAGATCTAAATTTAGTCTTGAAAGAAGCCAGAGCAGAAAATCCGATTTCGCAAAGGCAAGATGCTCATAATGGTAATACTGTATGAAAAGGCAAAAGTTTTCAGTGTAGAAAACTCATCTATTCCTAATCAAAATTCCAATAGTGACTAACTCCTAAATTCTCTTCTAATTTCACTACTTGTCTGGAAGTCTATGAAGATTTCTTCTTAAGCAGTTGAGACACATTCGGGAGGAGTATTTTGAAATGTATTAGTTTCCTAACCCACTCGTAACTTAATACTAAGTTGTCATCAGACAAGAAAATTCTTTGCTAGCATCTATATAACCAACTTGAGTCGCAATAAAATAGTAATGTTGAATATAATACAAGTCTTTACAAAGTGCTCAAAAGCTTCTTTATTTTAGGATTCGTATTTTTATACAATTTATTGCGATTACAACCGTCTTTAATGTAATATTTAAATCAAGACTCACTTCGTTAGAAGCCATAGCTTCTCTGGGGATCATGTAATGTATTCAGACACATTGTGGTGATTTTTGTTTCATATGCTTATACACTTTTCTGACTCAAATTTTCCACTCTATTTTTGAGTTGTTTACAAAATTATTTAAGATAGCAAATGATATGAGTGCAGCTGCTTTGAGTTATATTGATTGCAGGAAAATAGTTCTTCTAATGTAGATATACCATCACAAAATCGAATAAAGGCATTGGAATGAGCATCATTTTTACTATCTGTTGCCTCATTAAGCTGAATTGAAAACAATTTGTTAGGCAACTTCCTGATAAGCTGATGGTGTACATTCTCAATTATATCATCAATTCCGTGGACAAAAGTATCATTTGATAGATGTGTGGGCTGCAATAATTTGATAAAGTTTTCTGCATACAGTGGCGTAAGGCTTTTTACATCTGGATACTTTAATTGAAACTAGATTTAATTTAGCAAGTAAAGCTTTTTCCTTCACAAAATAAAGCTTATTTTAAAATAATGTTTGCTTTTTATATGATTTTGAATATATGTAGTTAAATTTATTATGTTTCATACTGCTTGCTTTCAACGGTATGGCACACAGGAGCCTTCGTTCTTCATTCGCTACTCTTTATTTCAGTACTTCAGCACTAATGAACCCCAAATTTAAGTATTCTTCAAATTAATTTCTTGATCTCATTTTCGGAACCACACTCATCTATGCACTTGTTGAAACTTCACTATCATCCAAAGCTCGCTAACATCCACTTAGAATTTTATAGATAAATCTGTATTAATTTGTTGACGTGAATATTTGTCATTGATAATTGCAATTAACACAATTACAATACACAAACTCAAGATAGGTTCAATAGCAATAAAGAGATGGACTCATTGAGATTGTCTGAAATTAAACGAGGTGCAACTTTTATACGTGCTTGTGTCGTCTCATGCATACATTCAAAAATGTTCAAGACAAATCGGAACTTCACGAGAAGCCATTAAAATACCCAGTATGGTGACAGAACAACTAGTCAACAGTCAACTATTCTGGTTTTAACAATACTGCGCATAAGTGTTGCCAAATATCAAAACATTTATTTCTTCTTCATGAATTGTAATGTTTGTATTTCTAGTCGTAGTGTAGTTTTACATTCCAGATATTCACAAATTATAGTATACATTTTTTTTTGTATGAGAAAGGGACGCCAATGAAAATTAGGATTGATAATTGGGTCACAAATACTGTAAGGTTTAGAAACGCTGACTTAATTGATTTGAAATAATAATTGTTCTGCTGTTTTTCATATCAAAGAACTGTTATACAATTTTTTAATAACTGTTTTTCTGGATTATAATGAAGTTATTTATAAAATCATATTCACATGTATATTTGAACAAAATAGATATTTGAAAGGTTATCGAAAAACGTTGTTTAAGCAAAATATTATTTAATAAAAAAATCGTTTACACTTATACTAAGGCTATTTTTATTTATGTATGAGTAATTTGATATAGGATAAAAAAAAATCATGTTACGCAATATTGGCAAAAGCTTGAAAATATTTGAATTTATATAGCATATATTTTTATTCAAGTAAAAATTATCATTGTTTGCTAACATTCTCTGAAATGGAAGTATGAAATTACCAACGGATAATCCATCTTTTATCCCCTTCTCTCACTCAAAGATAAATAGCTAAACATGATAAAAAAAATTTCCATTAATTATTTTTAATTGAGTAAAAATTTATTAAAATTAGTTCCTTAAGCTACTAAATTACTGTGGCTGTTATGCTGAAAAAATATGGCAAAAAATAATTTTTCTTAGTTTGCAATTTATTGAAAATTAGAAGTGAAAAAAATGCTTGGAAATTCTTGATTAAGACATTGACATTAGTTAATTCGAGTTATTTAAAAATTTAATTTTTTACATCCAAATTTTTTCCTCAAAAAATTAATACTGCACATATATTTTTCTTACTAAAGTTCATAAAGACAAAATTACATTATTGCTTGACAAATATTAGATAGTTATCAATAAAGTTTATTAAAATGTTTCCTTCTTATAAACCAAGAACAACACACTATTCTCCATATTCAATGGTAAACTAAACTGGCAACTTTTTTGTTGCCGAATGTTGTGTTGGGCAAATACCTATTCAGCAAGTTTTGTCCATTTCCTGGAACTCTTTTCCCTTTCCGCCCGAATATAAGCGAGGAACAAATTGTCTCATCTGTCTCCTGGCAACCTAGACGATTCGCACTGTCTTATTGATGATCGAATAAGCATTAAGAGTTCAAATTTATTTGAAAGGGGAAACATTATGTTTGATAAATGGTCCGCTGGTCCTGACAGCAATTGCTTCGGCATGCTCACCAGAGGCGGGGAGGCCTTCTTTTAAGCAAATAACGTTAATATTCAGTTATGTATTCATCGCTTCGTAAAGGCCCCGAAATGTGCTCTTAATGACTGAGTGCAGTTTTCTTTGCTGGAGTTTACGAAACTCGGGAACATAAATTAGCTCATTGTTAGTTTTCCTTCCATTTCCAATGAAATTACATGAGGGTGGTTGGGGAGATACAATCGTTAATGCATTAAAACGCTGTCGGCACTTTAATACGCAAGATTGATGCTACTTTGCATAATTCCCATCGTTCGGTTTTCTTTCGTTTTTGTTTTAACAGATCAGCCACGATTTAATAAAGGTTAAGGTTTGATGTATAAGAGAATATATAAATTTTTCTTTAATTTCATTTTCAGAGATTCGTTTTGGTACTTGGAGGGCCATAAACGATTTTTAATAACGCTATAAAAAAGTTTAGGATATTTATGGTTTTCAGAATCGGTTTGGTTATGAAAGAAATGCTTTAATCATTATCGAGAAAATATATATTAATTTATTACATAAGACTTTTTGAAATTTCATGTTGCACAAATGATTAAAATTTACTTTCATCATTTTTGTCTCGTATTTGAAATACTAATCAATGAAACATAAAGTGCAATATTGGGTCACAAATGTATCTATCTAAAATTTTAAAAATGCAGACATAAAGTATTAACACAGTTTGTTCTTTTTTATTTGAAAGGTATTTTCAATTATAACTATATTTGCTTTTCTACAGGCCTTTTATAAATTATATCGATATTTATTGTAAATTATGAATTTTATAAATGAAAAAATTTATTGCAGGTTATTAAATTACAGTAAAAACATATAAAAAATCATTTTAAATTATTAAAGATTCACGTCCATATAAGATTAATCTACAGGGACGATTTATTAAATTCATTTTCATCTTTATATATTTTTAAATTGAAAACATTGTATGTTTTTATTATGTTTTAATGCTAAAAATTTGTATTTACCAATAAACAATAAGACATATGATTTTAAAATATATATATTTGAGTGTGTGTGTGTGTGTGTGTGTGTGTGTGTGTGTGTGTGTGTGTGTGTGTGTGTGTGTGTGTGTGTGTGTGTGTGTGTGTGTGTGTGTGTGTGTGTGTGTGTGTGTGTGTGTGTGTGTGTGTGTGTGTGTGTGTGTGTGTGTGTGTGTGTGTGTGTGTGTGTGTGTGTGTGTGTGTGTGTGTGTGTGTGTGTGTTTAAAATGTGTGTGTGTGTGTGTGTGTGTGTGTGTGTGTGTGTGTGTGTGTGTGTGTGTGTGTGTGTGTGTGTGTGTGTGTGTGTGTGTGTGTGTGTGTGTGTGTGTGTGTGTGTGTGTGTGTGTGTGTGTGTGTGTGTGTGTGTGTGTGTGTATGTGTGTGTGTGTGTAACATCAAATCTTTTGGATAAAAGTTTCTTCTTTGGAAGTCATATATAATACACAAAACACTTTAAACAAGAATTAAAAAAAAAAAATTTCAATGCTTAACTCTGTGTATATGTAAGTATTTTACAAAAATTAAAAGTTATTAACATATTGTGTATAAGTAATTAAGTATTGAATATAAGTAATATTTTATTTATATTCCCTGTAAATACACATAGTAAAAGTTTATACTTTCAAACTCATTTAAAAATACATTATATCATTATAATTACATGTAAATATTATAACTAAAATATAAATATTATAATAATACTAAAAAGTAATAAAATAATAATCTTTTGAAAAGTGTTTCTCGTTCTTGTATTAGAAAATACATCATATGTTTAATATATTATCGGGTAATGAGCTTCACTGAATTTTTTATGATGGAAATTACTCGTTCTCCTACATGAATACGTGATAAAACAGTAAATGCAATACTGGTGCATTCAGACATTTTTAATCTTTGTTGAAAAATGTTCTCTACAGTGTTCTGCAAATGATAAAGTAGTTAGAGAATATAGCAAAAGATGAAATAAAAAAGCTTTGTGTAGAAGTAGAGCAACTTAACCAGCTGTTTAGTTCCCGTTTGCTATAGGTAAGTTTGAGAGACAGTAGACTTGTGGTCAAGTGCATAGTTCATTACTCATGCCTAGGCGCATAGTATAAACGTCTTCTATTATATTGTTCTTCATACCAGGCGTATAACACAAGTATAGAAACTTTACCCTTTGTATTCTTTGATAGGTTCATAAAAAGAAGTTTGATTAATAGAAGAAACACATTAAGATATACAACTTTAAATCATGTTTTGTATAAAACAAATTAAAAATATCTTACAATTTTCACTTTTAATATTACTCTTTTAAATATCGTGTTCAGTTAAAAAAAAAATGAAACACCATTCCCATGAGACAAGTACCTTAAAATTGACATTATTTAAGCAAGCAACAAAAATTTTTAATTTTTTTTTTTCTAGTAATTTTATTCTTGTTGCCTAGAAGAATTATTTAGTGCATTTGAAGTTTTGTAATTAAATATAATACTTATATTATTCATTTAATGTAATACATATATTATTTTTTTTCTTAATTTTTATTTCAACAAAGCTTATTTTCCTTTTCTGTAAATCATCAAAAATTATAAAATACATTTAAATTGTACTTTTAGTGTTTCTTGAACTAAAATAATATTGTGATACTTTTATATAAATATTTCCGACAGTAAATTTTTAAATTAAAATGCAAATATCTGATCTTTTTTTGTATACTTTAATTAGCCTAATAAATATTTCTCTGAGTCCTTGAATTAAAAACAATTAATAAATTTAAAAACATGCAACTCATCAAAAACGACTCTAAAGTTGTTCAAAGGTCAAGTTCCTTGATATTTGTGTTATAACTGCTTATGAAATCCTGCTTACACTATAAGAATTTATTTACGGTCAACCTTCAAGATAGCAGTGAAGAATATGGAAATTAATTTGGTCTATAATTATCCATTCGTAAAGGATGGATTATTAAATACTGGAAATATGTATTTTAACATAAAATCCATGAAATTAAATTCCATTCATTGGTGAAACTGATCCACCAGGCATTCACTGTATAAAATAAGTAATAGTTTCAACAAAATAAAATATGTGCTATTAAGATTTTTTTTTACATTACGAATTATGACATTCCTCTTTAAGAAATTTAGAATTTGAATACACAGTGTGTAATTTAAATGTATTTATATAGTATCCAATGAAAAGGAAGGTTCAATAGAAATAGTATTTTAAAAGCATTAAGAATAATGTCTTTCTTATTTGCAACAAGAAATCTTTCAGTTAATTATGAAATAAATTCTATTGATTTTTAATGTAATATTTAGTAAAAAATCTTCAGGAAGTAAAAAAAAAAAATTAAATTAAATTGTGTAAATGATGTTCTTTCTAAGATATTTTTATATGAATTTTATAACTATCTTAGTAAAATAAAGTAGCCTTTGCTGAATAACATCGGTTCTATTTTTAGAATTTATTTGTGAAACATAATTCACTCATTAAAGCGCTGAAATGGCGTCACAATACATACTCATCTATTCTCAAAATTAACAAAAGAATTTTCGTAGAATTAACAAGGAAGATAACATAAATTGTTTGGAATTAGTTTAAAACTAGACACCCCTCCTCCATTCAATAACAATAGTTGTGTTAAGCCCATTAAAAATCTTCTTTATGCAAGAAGTTTGTCTTGAACTAGATCAACATCACGGATGATACTTAATCAAACAATAAAATACTTACGCCATTTTTGCCATCAACGTGACTGATACATTTTGACACACCGTAGGTCCTTTGTATTAGTATTCAAGAGGACATTTCTGTTCATTATACTCAGTATAAGCAGTTCTGTTTTGTTAATGAGACGGAACTTCAAGTTTTCTACAGTTTGCTGAATTCATTGTGTTCGAGTGAAGTAATGGGACAACCCTCTTGCAATTATGTTCCCTAAAAGAGAACCACTCTCCTCTCCAGTATTGTTATCAAAGACCAAAGCAATATTCACGGTTTTGTAAACAAGGGGATATTTTCTTTACGCTCTGTATATCTGCACTGGCGACGTGTTGTCGGTCTTCAACAGAAAGATTGTTTGGAAATTGTTTCGATTGTGTATTGAGAATATTTCCGATTTTGCTTAATTAGTTTGCAGGATTGTTAAGAGAAGAATTAACAATTGAAATAATTTTTTAAATTATAGAACGTTATTATAGTTATATGAATTTCAAAAATTTAAAAATATAATAAGTTCTAATTTGAAGATTTCTTACTGGTGAATTGTTGCAGATTCGAATAACTATTTAGTACAAATAAATGCGACAATTGTCTTCTGTAAATAAAAGATTCTCATTAAATTTTCTAAAAATAAATATTTCAATCAATGTTTTATTAATAATTATATAATATTGCATCCATAGTTTGTGTAATTTGTATTAGAGGATTCATTTTTAATTATATAAAAAAAAAAATTTTTACTGCTGTTTTTGCTTAAAATATGAATTAAACACGGATATTTTTATATTATTTACAGTGGGATAAATGATGATAGCTAGTACTTATGATAGTAATGATAGTTAGTACTTATCATATTTGATGTTAATGTAAATAGCTGGTTGTGTTAATTTTAAAACAGCTGTAATAATTTAAAAATATTATGTTACATTTATTAATTGTAAAATGTAGGATAGCACATTTTTGTTTGTGCTTAGTAGGAGGGTTCCATGCAAATATACCATTTCTAAGGGTATTTATTTAAAATTATGATATCAAATTATCTGCAGTGCAGAAGGGTATCCATTAAAGAAAACTTCAAGGCAAATTGAACAACATTTAAGAACAACCTATTGGAGCTTTTTTTAAAATTTACATTCCTTTTTAAATGATTTAGAGACTTGACTTTCTTAGAAAGGGAAGGTAAAAAAAGTCTATTTTTTTTTAAAACATCTTATTCATTTTTATGGACATTAGTATTTTTTCATATCACTTTTTTTCCCATGAAATATTCTTTAGATGAGTTATGTTTTGTCATCTAAAAAAATCCGACGAAAACTAAACCAAAATGCAAAAAAATAATAATAAATAAATCTCATAAATATTACGTATGATCGCTTCCGACTTGCGAAATGTTTACCTATCCGACCACCTAGGCGACAGGTGCAGAGATCCCCCAACATCGATTCATCAATTTCTACTTTCTACTCCTTTCTGCCTTGACTTGTTTGGGGGATATTTTTCTTTTACCAAAAAACACATTTATTCTTCAGGCTTTATGGCTAAAACAGCTATTGATCTAAAAGCGATGATGCCTTTTTTTTCTTCTTCTCAAAAATTGGATTTTTGTATGAGAGGTACATCTTCATTTTAAGGTGAGCGGTTGTGTCGAAACCCCTTTTGAATTAGCCATAAATATTAAATTCCATTCTTGTTGAAATGCTCAGAGGTTTGAGATGCATTATTCAGCAAGCAATCTTGAATCATTTAGTAGGCTATATCGCACTTCTGTAGTTAAACAGGTGGAATTATAGTATAGTGTGCTGTTATAAAGTATATATATCTCCTTGTGATATTAGGCAAAAATGTATTTTGAGATAATTTTTGACTATTGTTTTGAATATAAATTTCAATTATCTCCTTATTACAAAGCTATTTTATTATATAAGGATAGTCGAATAATCTTATATCGACTTCATGACATTAAATATCTGTTACTGTGGAATGGCTCTTGAAGCCATAATAACAAGGTAAATAATAATAATAGTTTTTCGATATAGTCAGTGTAAAAGCGATGATGGTTTATTTCTTCTCAAAAATTTGATTTTTATATGAGAAATACATCTTCATTTTAAGGTGAGGAAACCCCCTTTTGAATTAGCCATAAATATTAAATTCCATTCTTGTTGAAATGCTCAGAGGTTTAAGATACATTATTCAACAAGCATTCTTGAATCATTTAGTAGGCTATATTCGCACTTTTTGTAGTTAACCAGGTAGAATTATAGCATAGTGTGCTGTTTAAAAGTTCTGATATTGTGAAAAATGGACTTTGAGATACTTCTGATTATTCTTTTGAATATAAATTTCAATTATATCTCCTTATTACAAAGTCATTTTAATACAAAGTTTTAGTCTTTTATTATATAAGGACAATCGAATAAGCTCATATCGACTTTCATGACTTATTAAATATCAGTTACAGTGGAATGGTTCTTGTAGCCATAACAATAAGGTAAATAACAATACTAATTTTTCAGTCTAGCCAGTGAAGTTATAAATAACTAAATGATGTAGAAGGTTTAGACATTTTAAAATATACGCTATGATATTATATAAATTTCAAGATTTTATTGTAAAATATTACATTTCGATTCGGCTAAAAAATATCAATTCAAAGTAATGATAGATTTCTATTACATGGACTTTCTATTAAGCCTTTTAAATTTATATTTACGGCGTTACTATTTTTTATTAAATGGCCTTACTTATTTCTATTATCAATCTTGCTGATATTGATCAAAGAATGTTTTATTGTAAAATTTTTAAATGTTTTTAAAAGGTATTTAACTGAGGTTAAAATTTTACTGTCATACATGAAATAAAAGAAGGGTATAAATTATAAAAAATAATTTAAAAAATCTTAATGTAAATGATTGTCTGTTAAAATATTTTAAAAGTATTAGCATTGTATAATGCCAAATCACTCAATTTGTTTTAAATTTTAAAGATACTATATTACTATATTCATTGAAATGAAAATTTTGACCTCCCTATTTTTGTCAAAGTTGCTACTATCAAATAAATTCACTCGTAAATTTAAACTTTAATATTAAATACGGCAACTATTGATACTTTGCTCACGAAATCTTCCAATAAATGAAGTTTGTATAAATTTTAAGAACAAGTACTAATGTCACTGTATAATTTAGTTTTACTCGGAATTAGTTAATTTCAGTATATCAGAATTATATATAATTTCAGTGTTTATGATTTACTGCGTTTTATTTAATATGGTAGTAGGTTTTTGATCCCTTGAAGGAAGAATTACAGATTCGATCTCATGAATTTAACTATTTAAAAATGGAACGCATGCTTTTTGTAGCATATTTTACCATCGTAAGTGTGGAATTTATGCTTTCATGAATGACAAAAACATGAGTCTTTTACACTTATAAATAACCAGAAAAAACACTTTATCTATTCTCTTTTGTAATTGTGATTTAGAAGATACTTTTTCATTACACTAATAAATGAGGAATCTTACAAATGGTGCATATAATATCGATGTAATTTAAAGACTATTGTCATGGTATTAAAAATGCTGTACATTAGGAATAATAAAATGTTGTATTTTACAACAAAAATTGATTTCTTTATGAATTTAAAATAACATATGATAAAATAATTAAGTACAAAATTAAATAGTAAACTAATTATGTCTAATTAACTTTTCTAAAACAATTCAACAAATATAAATCTCAATTTCATTAATACTCTTCATAAAAATGTTGAGCAAATATACTGTACTAAAAGGCTTATCACTTTAACCTCATAATAATTCTTCTTGTTAAACAATAATTGGAACATTGAATCCATAAAAGCTCAAATCTAATTTGCATATAGGGATTTAACACGAAGGCACAAGAATTAATAAATCGACCCTCTAAAGCAGTAAATTACGATTTATCTTTGCAATGAAAGAAGATTTATTTCCAAATCTTGGATAGGTTACTGGAGGTTTTGAGCCCAGAATATAACATTCGAGATTTTGGTGCATAATACGACTCAAAACTTTTATTGGCATTAGTGTCGATGAGCATGTTCTTCCATAACTCATCTTTAAACGCCAATGATCGGGATCGTTTTCCTTTTTACGACTTACAATAATGATGCCTGATCGTCAATCTCTATTTTACGCGATCGTAAAATATTAAATATCTCATACATATTACAGCTGATCTCATACTCGTTCGTCCCCTAGAACGCGCTGTCTCTCTCCACGCAAGTTGCAGAAGGAAGATAAATTCAGAGATCTTGCCGGAGAAAGTACAGAGCAAATAAATCTTGCGAGTTTTGTTATGAAGGTGAAAGATACATAAAAAGTATAGGGAATTGCATTCATGTAAGAAGCAAACGCTCAATACATCCAAGTAGATGCATTAAGTTGTATTCAAATAAGATTTCATATGTATCGATTTTAAAAGAAATGGATGCTTTTTATTATGTAGCAATAAATTAATATTTTTATGTATTATTTATTTATTAAAATGCATTAATAAAAACGAATATGGCATGTTAGAAATAATAAATATAATTTTTTTAATTCCTATTAAATAATAATATTGCTCTTAATTATAAATATTTATCATAAAATTTAACTTACGTTATGATCGCGGAATAATCTTTGGATATATGAATTTATATTGTTTAAAGGGACTTAAATGTAGTTATTGATTTAACATCAGTACATTTATGCTCATTTTTTTTAATCTGCTGTAGTTATTTTTTAATAATTTGATAAATAATTTGTAAAAGGATGTTAACTGGACAATAAAACAAAAAACGGCTATTTAAATTAATAATATCCACTCATGGCATGCATTCGGAATAATTTTTCAAATTTATATTTCAAATCTTTTTTTTCCCCAATGGCAGATTATGAACAGTTACAGCAAAAAAAAAAGAACAGCAACAAAATAAAAACCATACAACATACAACAACAACAAAATAATACAACAAAACATGCTGAGACAGAGTTCATTAATCTAACAATAATGCCAAATTGCAGACCTTTTAACCACTAAAAATTTTTACCAGGTGCACCACGGGGAGGTAGATCTTCTGCGCACCCGTGTTTCAAATCTTGATTATCATAGATTAAATTTCATTAAAAATTAACAGTCAATACATAAATTAATAAAATGCTTTTATATTGATGATTATATTGCTTTATGCTTTTTTTATTTATCAATATATCCTTTTGTGTTTGGAGAAAATTAAAAAAAAAACGTTTTATTATTTTAATAATTTGATCCTATAAAATATTAATTGAATTTTGAATTAAGATACTTCATAATTGACAATTGTTTACTAAATACTTGTTATTTTACCATTTGCAAGGAATTACCTTAGTTCAACTGAACACCTGAACTTTTACTCAGTTTTTATATCATAATTTTGGAAGAAAAAAACATATTATGCTTAAAAATTACAATCAGTTGAAAATAAATTTGAGGAACTATTGAAACTATTTTAGCTATTAATAGTTTCTTTTTTTTATAATTTTTCATGAATTATGAAATTATAAATGCCTAGTTGTTTTTTTTTTAAAAACATTAATCATTACAAAAATTATAGTATATCTTATGAGACTATCAATGGATTTTCATATAAATTGTGCTATTAAATTTTTAATTAAAACTCTAGTTGTTGCAAAAATGTTTACAAATCTAGATTAATGTAAAATCATAGTTTAAAATTTAATATATATATATAATTAAATTTTTATTTATATATAAAATTTTATTTATATATAATTTAAACTTAATATGCATATATACTAATGTACTTATATTAATAACTAAAATTTAATATGCATATATGTTAAACCTATTGTTAATTTTCTTTCTAATCTTATATTGTATAGTTATATATTAAAACATCTGAATATTTAACAATAGAGAAATGTAATAGATAAGTTTAAAAATGTAATACTGATATCGAAAACATGATATTAAGAAGTACAAAATTTTTTTAAATATAATTTAAAAAATTAAGTTTTACTTATGAACTTCAAGTTATTGGCGTGAGCAAGTATTTGGAAATTTTACTTCTTTGCTATAGCATTATAAATAATTTTGCAGAAAAAAAATAAATATATTTTGAGCTAATAAAGATATATTATTATTCAATAAAAAATTACAAATTTTCAATAATCGCTATCAAATCACATTAATTAAAAAATTCAAATATATTTAGTATTAACATATTGATCAATTCAAAGCATAATTTTTACAGCCCTAAAGCTACTTTTGCTATAATAAATATAAATGAAAAGAGATGTATAAATATATATAGATATTTTTTTATGCCGAAATCAATTAGTGCTTGTCAGTTTTGTAATAGTTTCTAATATTCAACGTAACTTTAAATATATTAAATGTAACTTCTATTATGAACAGATCTTAGTGTTTTTAACAATTGAAAATATAAATTATAAGGAATACATACCCCTTTTGTAATTTAAAGTAGGATTCCAGGCGTATATCCTTAGGTAATGCTGAATCTGCTACAAGTCTATACATAAAGACACAATTTTGAATAATGGAATATGATGTTGCTAACATATTATATTAGAATTGAGAGCTTTAATTAGTTTAGTTACTATTAAATAAACAATTACATTCTTAACATCAGAATTTTCTGTAGTTTATCTTTAATTGTTTAGACTTAAATTTTTGATATTGGAATAAGCGATTTTTAAAAGGTATTTAATCGATTAATCGGCATTTAAGGAGTTAAGCGATTTTTAAAATTGTATCTGAATTTTCCTACGTAGTAAAATATATATTTATAATGAAATTTAATAAATAAAAATTTTCGAAATTCATTATAGATTGTCATATAAATTATTTATAGGGGCCTAATGACCGAGTGACTAGTGCTCTGGCGGTTTCGGTTTCGAGTCCCGATGTTGCCATGCATGTTTGTGGTGATTCGGGGGGGGGGAGGTGATTGTCGGGATAGTGTTACTCTCGTCCGTAGCATATCTTCAATCTAACCGTGCCCCCTGTATTGCTAAATGAGTAACAGCGTTCGTCGGCGCAGCCCACACGACATGTCTTCTTTAAAGATAGTCTGTATTGCGCTGCTCAGACATGGTCATTACGACCCAGTCCTCGACGGAATTTAAAAGAAAATGATTTATAAATGAAATATTTCTATAAATGATGCTTACAAGTTTTATTAATGTGGGAACTGAATGGCCGAATGGCTAGCGCTCTGGCAATGGGTACCACAGGCTTTCGGGTTAAAGTACCGACGGTGCTATAGATGTTTGTAGTGGTTCAGAATCCACTTTAAACCTTAGGTTCCGGTCTAACATGATCGTAGAGCGTTGATGAGGTATTGTTACTTCCGTCCGTTGCTTATCTTCAAGCTACACGCACCTCCTGGGAAGTGCTAAGAGATTAACGTCGGTGCAGTGCTTGCCTTAAGACATCAAAGACAATTGTCTAAGTGTTTGCCAGCTGCATTAGAACAAAACTTTTATTAACGTTTTGATTGAAATTTTAAATTATTTATAATTAATATCCTTGCAGACTAAACGAAACATGATTTTTGCTTTACAGTACAACCGTCAAACAGTACGATTTTTATTAATACAAATTTGGAACATTTCAAAGCACTTTTCTATATAATAATATAATTTTTAAAAATTATAACATTTTTTAATTAAAAAAACTCATTTTCTTACTCGGGGTATACAAGTACAGTGAAAGTAATTCAATTAAAATGAAAATCTGAAAAACTGTTTTTTTCTTTTACACCCCATTCACATATGAGGGAAGGAAATCTATAGAGATTTCTAGCACAATCGTAACAGCAAATTCTTACCATCTCTCTTCTGCTGATCACCCTCGAAGCCTTTTCCCCATTCCTAGATTGCCCACGCCCATAAACTCATACTTCCACCATTTCGTCCTTTTTCTTCTGGAACTGATTAAGCTCGCGAGGACAGTTGATAGCTCCAGCCAATCACATTATCCCATATGGAGAGGCAAGCAGCTCCACTGACGAAGCCCTGGGAGGTAAGTTGGGCAATTTCTGTGGGGCCGACGGAGAAGTACGTGGAATGGGTTAGTGTTTTTAGAGATTTGTTTTCCTCCATGGTATTAGGGTAATCCTCTGCTCGCATAATGGGTGTTGTTTTACTAAATGGTGGAGTTTATGATTTTAAAATGTTAATGAGTATGTAAGTCATTTTATTTCTATAATTTATTTATTGAATCGCCTTCAGATTCGTTATATTTTTATCTTATATTCCGCAGAAAGAATTCGGTTGTTTTAACGATAATTTGCAATTTCAGTGTTTCAATAATTGTAATTTTCAATATACATGGGATTTCATTTGCTATTAGAACAAAAATAAATAGCAATGATCATGATGCACAACATGATGCATTATATGTGGCTCTCTATGTTTACCACCATTATTTGTAACGAAGACGCCTGAAAGATGGCATATGGAATTTTACATGCCACTTCACGCCTTCAATTTCAAATCTAACCAACTACTTCTAGTTTGCAAAATCCTACTAGATATTCTAAATTTCTAATCTCTGTGAGGTTCGGATTTTATTGTCGGACTTCAAACCAATGTCTTTTTATTTCAGCCACTTGAAGGGGCCAAATTCACTTAAAATTGTTTTACTCATCATTTTATATATTCCAGTGCAAATATTCTAATATCAATACATTTCTCGGTATTCTTTTACCAACTCTCCTCTCCTAAAAATGTTATTGCAATCAATTGTCCTGTTTTCCTTATCGTTTGGTATCATTAAATATTTAGATTACTATCTATCTTACTTACACACTCTCAGTGTATTTTCAGTCAATATCAATTCAATGTCGTTTCAGTCATCATCGATATCAAATTATAAAGCAGCATCTTAGCACTAATACAGTGATGGTACAATATTAGTAGTAATATTTCGGAAACTCTCTAAGCTTTGGACTCTTGTCCATACCATTGTAGTGCTTTGCTGCTAATTTATATCATAAAAAATTAGGTTGATATAAATATGTAAACTTTGCAAATAATAAAAAAATATATATATAAAAATTAATATCTTAACTAAAATTTATAAATAATACTAATGAAAAATGTTTGTAATATTTACTAATTGAAATAGTCAATGAAATTCAAAATTCGAGAAACATGAAAGAAATGTATTAATTAAATAGTCAACCCATATTTAATAGAAAATAGAGATAGTAGAAATAACGAATTATTTATTCTCTTGTTAATATTAATGAACTATATAAAAGGTTATGTTTGTAAAAATACTTTCTCGAATGATATGAGTCCCTAGCTATCATATCCTTCACAGAAATTGAATGAAATTTTGGTTCACGATATTTTGCAATTTTTGAGATATGCGATGAAGAATCAAGTTGAATTTTAACGTTTAAGGTGACTACAGTTACACGGTTTCAAAATTTCAAATCGCAACACCTATTTTTTTTTTTTTTATTAAAATAGATCTTCAAAGCGAACAACCATAAATAGAGTCGAAACAGTACCTGCAGAATGGAAATCGTCGGTTCTAGACAGAAGATAGAGAAGTAACAGAAATCAAAATATATTAATATGTTTCACAAATTTCTATGTGGCCTACTTCTCACGAGATAACACTTAGCAGATGGTTGATAACACTGAAGCATGTACCATACCAAGAGCAATCTGTTGAACCTGACTTCTGATGCCTCAATCAAATCAGATGGTTTATGAATTAAATGAATACACTTCAGATTGAAAGTATCCCTACAGGGAAATGCTCTGACATCGTGTGGATGCAAACTGGAACTGCCCCATTTGTGAAATCTTTTGCGAAACGTATTTTAACACAACAATTTTGTAAAAGAATTATTAAGAATAAACCCTACACGAAAACCTATGGTGTTTATAACTTAAGATGTTTAGCACATGAAAACACCTCAGTATATCAGTTAATATATCATAATGGAGGTTTTCTTTTCAACTTCTTGTACACAACATTAAGATATCTATGCAATACATTTATTACATTTCTGCTGGTGCAAGGAAACTGCATCTCATCTTTAATTTGCGAGGAAGACAGTTTTTACTTCCTGACAAGCCTATATATCTGCTCAGTTGCATCCAAAAAATATCTTCTGCCTAACTATTCGCTGTTTTTGAATTAAAGAAAAACTGGTAACTACAGCCTTGAAACTTTTCAATTTTCTTGCACTGTTATAGCAATTTTTAAAACCTTTTATTTTGCCTTGTTCATTTTTTTTTGATAAGTATAAACCTATCATGTGGTACTAAAATACACAAGAAAAACATTTATATATGCAAAAACTTGCTTTTGTTTCTAGAATGGGTGAGAAATACTTTTCAGATAATGTAATCAACACACGACTTTGAAATTTTTCCAAACTACCATCCACCGATTTGATAAATTTCACATAATTAATTTAATATATATCAGGGTTTTTTTACAAATGTATTTTAGCTTATTATTATGGTAGCATTAATTTTAAGTCGTAAAAATTTGACTAGTTTCAAATCACAAAAATAATCATATTGGGCAATTGTTTGCTCAAAGTTATACTTTTTTTTTTTTCACGCCAGTAAATGATAATAATCATTTGGAAAATTTTTTGAATTGATTTCTTAAAAAAAAATTGTACGCGTATGATCATCATAGATCATTGTATTTTTTCCCAATTTTAATTTTTTAAACAATAAGTTTGTGTTTAAAATATACATAAAATATAGCTATTCTTAAATGAAGAGAAAATTATTAATTACAGATCAAATATACCTACCAAAAAATAACCTTAACAAAAAAATTACTATTTTTGGAATTTTGTTCCATCAAAATATTTTGTAAATAATACATTCACTATTTTTCATTATTTTTATTAAAAACATGCTTAATAAAAAAAGAATACCATTTACATAATTACATAACATAACAAAAATGGTTTTATTAAATTAGCAGGTGGAATATATAATATAAATACGAGATTTTTCAAATAAATCATTCCGAAAATTTTTTTTTGTCTACAATGCGAGTTCACATATTTGGTTTCTTTTTAAAGAAAACAACCAATTTTATTCCATGCATCAATACAAATATTCTTTTTTTTACCATTGAATCGGCTTCTCAGTCCATCTTTTTTATTTTTTTTCATTCCGTTTGGAAAACTTTTCGGAAACTTTCACATTGTGGCCATTATTTCGCACAATAAGCCCCCTCTGTCCCTTTTTCCTCTCAAATATTAGTCCCGATAAATAAATAGAAGAAAGTTTTTCTTGGGCATTGTACAAAAACGAACTCTCTCTCTCTTCTGATCCTTTTAAGAAATGCGCAAAATATCGTAACAGAAGAAAAGACATGGAAGGAAATCTGCCACTCGTTCATTTTTCACTCTCACTTTGTTGGACCCCAATGTACTTTGTGTGAGAGAGAGAGAATGCCAAAGAAAATATTTAAAGGGGTGAAAGTGTGAGAAGAAAAATAGAGCGTTTTGCTATTGGATTTTTTTTTACCCTCTTTTTTAGTGAAAGATTAACCCCTTTGTTATTAACTTCTGACGATTGCAAAATAGATACGAGCTGACTTTTATATACCATTACATCTTAATGGATTAAGAAAAACCATGTCTATATTGGCGAGTTTATTTAATCGACGTAGATGCTCGGATTTGAACAAATAATAACAGTAGTTTTTAACATAGGTTTCACTTAGGTTATTTCAGATTAGGCCTTATATTCGGCTGCTATTATTATTTTTAAAGTAATTGGCATTTAATTTATAAAGTATATTGTCATTTAATATGCTATAGCAATACCATTATAATATATATAGATAAAATATATTATTTAAAATTCTTATGTTCACTTGTTTGAAATTTTATAATATAAAATTATCTAAAACAGGGGTGGCCAACCCGCGGCATGCCTTGAACATTTTCCACCCCGTGGGGTTTATTGTACTTTTACAAATTATATTTATTTTTATAATGACAAAGTAGTGAAAACCAATGTATTAAAAATACATTATTTTTACATTACTATTTATTCAAAAATTAACTGTCGAAATTATGAGAAAAAAATTAACTTTGATTTTAAAATAAAATTCTTGCGAATATATGGCAGATATTGCTGTCTTATTTATGAGTTCATAGAATAATTATATTAAATTATATTCCGCGAACACATGATGCGCGAGCATCTTGGAGCATCTAATATAACGGATTGTAATATGAATACTAAAATGTCTATTGTGGGTCTAATATAGGGATGTATAATTTTATATGCGTCCCGCGGTATTATAATGCATTTCCGAAGTGGCTCAGCAAGGTCATTTGTGTTTGCCACCCTTGATCTAAAACATACACAAATTACTATTTACATTCCTCACATTACATATATATACATTTCAGTTTTAACGAAATATATTTTCCAACAAAATGCATTTTTACTTCATTATTCAGTTAAACAATGTTTTGCATATATTAGAATATTCGAACATCTTATATCTACGTTCATCCGTAACCATTAAACTCTTTTTATGTAAATGCGTCTTTAATCTCATAAAAATGAGAAATTAAGGCACTATTTTTAGTCGTCTTTTTTTCTGTTGCATATAATTTTTCTGATTTTAAATCAGAAATACATCATCTAGAATAGATACAAGAATCTACAGATGCAATACTTTTTATAGTGATAACTATAATGCCCCAATTAGTATAAGTGAAGTATTATATTGTGAAGCTGAGTGATTAAAGGTTTGACATACATAAATTTATTACATTACATTAGATTATTTTGTCATTAAGAATTTATATGCAGTAACTAATTACATGAGAAAGTAACAGATGAGAACTTACATGTTTTATTAATATAAGGCATATGATAAATTTGGTAGAATAATACAAGGTGGGACTGAGAATTGTCTCATTGTACTTGAATTCAACATATAAAATGTATTTTGTGATTAAACACAAAATAATGAGCCCTTATAACCCATCATGACCCATTATTTAATAACATAAAATACTTTATCATAACATAAAAAAATACTTTATCATAACTTTAATAACATAAAATACTTTATCATAACTTTAATAACATAAAATACTTTAGCATAACTTTAATAACATAAATTGCTTTTACCATAACGTTAATAACATAAAACAATAGAGAGTTTTGAATACCGGGGCTTTGGACGCCCGTTAGCTTTTTCTCCCTAGCGCTCATGCTCAAAGGAAACATTATTTAGATACGCATGCGCAATTTCCTATGAGCATGCTCGCTAGGGAGAAAAAGCTAACGGACGTCCAAAATACGGTATGCAAAAAAACTCTCTAATGGGAGCTGATGGCCGAGTAACTAGCGCTCTGGCTCTCGGTGCCACAGGTTCCACTAATCCCGATGGTGCCATGGATGTCTCACAAGGGTTCGGAATCCACTTTAAACTGTAGGTGGTGCTCTAATATGACTGAAGAGCGTTGGGAGTAGGGCTGACAAGCTTACCCCGTAAAAAGAAAGCATCTCATATCTCGAAATCTGACAGTAGGCAGACGACTTTGGCCCAACATGGGGTTGTTGCTCCGATGAAGAAAAGAAGACCATAAAATAATTAAAAACAGTTATAAAATTCAATCCGAAATACAAATAAATAGAAAATGCACAATGTATCTGAAAAAAAGTTTCTTCATGTGCGAAAACAAAGCAACAATCCTTGATAGCATATGAAATCTACATATAATTGATTTAATTACTATTTATCTCATTCTCCCACTGAAATAAAAAGGCAAAAGTTTTAGAGGTTTTTATAGGATAAAAGATAATTTGAATATAAATGTAGGAAAAAAATAATTTTTAAACAGTTATAAAAGTTCCATATCCTCACCATATGTAAAATTGAAGACAGACGTAAGAATAAATATTTTTCCTTAGCAATAAATCCAATATTTTTCAAAATATATTAAAATCGTGTCTGTAAATGTACTTTCGTAAAGTTACCTAATATATAAGTATTTTATACAGACAATAACTTGTTTCAAATCCAAAATTCCCCTACCTTTAGACTGAAGTTGCATAAAATATATTACAATAAATTGTATTAATATTTTGTGTTCTGAAAAAGTTCTTTTTATTAACAATTACCTTAGAATGACGAATAATACATTTCTTGAAACATGTCAGTTATGTAATTTTAAATATTAAATCCTATGTTTATGAAAAAAACAAATGTGCTAGAGTTTATGGCACAAATATTGCTTTACTTATTATTTGAAATTTAACATATGATTCGCATTTATTTATAAAGGTATACTATACATACTATACATCGAATGTTTTGAATTCTACATTAATGAAAAATTAATACTTAATCAAATATTTTAGAATTCAAATTTCTTTTGATTGCAAAGGTGTATAATGGTAGTCTTATAAATGATCTATAGTTACTTCATATACACATAAACATCCTCACACAAACGGATCATATACACAGTCCTGTCACATTAATGTGACCAGCTGTCAAAAGACAGAATATACACTCTTGTATATTCTGGCTTTAAGTGGGAGTATGGAATGTGGTATTAAGTGGAATTCTTTATATACACTCCACTGCAATGTGCTGCCACCTGCCTTTTGTTATTGGATATTTCACGTTGACGTCGAAATTAGGTGGGGGTCACATTAATGTGACTGGATTGTGTGTGTGTGTGTGTGTGTGTGTGTGAAGGTGATTATATAAAACTGGTCAATTATATACATATATGTATATAATTGACCAGTTTTATAAAATCCCACATAGCAAATTCAGACATTTTAACTCTATGTACACCCTGCAATTATAAAATACCAATTTCTTATAAGTTGGGAATAAGAATATTAAAGATCTAGAAAGAACTTTGCCAACTGAAAGAAATCTTTCAAATTTTTTTTACAAGTAATAAGTCAAATTATAGCTGTTTTGAAGAAACTGAGGAACAACTTTTAGTGAAATATCGAATAAGAAATGCGTGAGAAACATCAGGTGGAATGTCATAGTCAGTATGTAAATCCTTGAATTTGGCACTAATCTCATAACAAACAAATTTGGGAATCTTTCTCCACATCCATCATAATTGATCTTCAGATCAAAAGACGCCCGATTAACACATCCAACATTCTGCATCAATCACTCATCTCTTTTGGCATGTCACGCAGCTTTTTTTCTTCTTTTCTTTTACTACATTGATTCACTATAAAGTTGATCACGGTTATTATTGGTGCAAACCATCGAGTGTAAACATTAGTAATATCATTTAAATGAGTTTTTTGTTTTTAAAAGTAAATTTAGATGACAAATCATTCCTCAATCAATAACATTATACGATATAATTATAAAAAAATATTAAAAGAGAATTTTATAATCATTACAGCTAAATTCTTATAATTCATTTGTTTATTATGTAATAAACAAATGAAAAGGATGAATTCGTAAACTTAAATTTTTTTTAAATATTTGTATCGTAAATAATTTATTTTTGTAATCATAACTTTAATCTATTTTTAAAATTAAACGGTAATTCTCATTTACAGGTACAATACTTACATTTATATTTTAAGCTTATTCTAAAATTAACAAGTTAAAATTTTTTTTTGAAGATTAACATGTTTTGAATCGTGTGATTTTTATATTGTAATATATAAAATGTAATTGAAAATTAAAAAATGTATTATTAACGGCTAAGATATAATAAAAGTTGTTGGCTGTAAGCTCAAAAATCTACAAATCTAGAATAGTCCCAATAACTGTAGTTATTGGGACTATTGTGGTTTTGGTTCGGTTTGTCGCTCTAAATCATTTTGTGCACATTTTAGGCTAATTAGACAAGGACCTACAGTTTAACAAGAATTCCGTAACCACTAAAAACCTCCATGCCACCTCCTGAATTCGAATCTGAATCCTGTGGAATTGGCCATCAGACAGGTTTATCAGGTTAAAACTATTTTAATCCTTGTGAATCTCTTCAAAATTATATATATATCCGATCATATAATTTTGAATTTATGACATATTAGACCAAAATTATCATGCCCAAAAAGAATGATCTTGGAAAGAGTTAAATTCACTTTTAACTTTTAACGAACTTCGAAAGGTAAAACTAAATATAAGATAATATTAAAACAGCGACAATTTTGAAAAAGAATTGGAAATGAAGGTAATTTAAAATTCATTTTTAAATTCTTCAATAAAGAGTATTTTAACTCATTATAAATTTATATTATGTCACATAAAAATTATTATTGATCGGGGAAATATTCGGTTTGTTATTTCAAAACAATGAAAAACAAATGTATTAAAAATTTAATTGTTGATTTTTTAAATTTTAAAATGAAAATTCGTCTCCTATAAATCTAGACAGCAATTTTCAAGCTGTAACATATTTATCATCAAATAAAAATTATTGTAAATTCAAAGACATTAAAAACAACGCCCAGGCCGAAGCCATCCGTCTCAAATAAAGTAAATATAAAACTTTGTTTTCGGATTCTATGAATCTGATATTCAAGGTATCATTAATGCAGTATTATTTGCATTCTTAAATTTATTGTCGCAAAATGGAAAACACATTTCTTGGATAAACAAAGGGCAAAAAGTGACAAATTGTATTGTTTCATTGGTACGTAGTGTAAATGTTGTTTTATGCGCAATTTTAAATGCAAATAACATAACTAAAGACGGATAAATATAATGAAATAAACAATTTACTACCAAATAATTATTCACAAAAATTTTAAAAATGTATTTGCGTATTTTAAATTTTATTTCCATTTTCTCAATTTGCTTGATGTTTAATTTCACAATCATTTGCATATGTTAAATTCCAAACTTTCAGTATTAATAGGGTGTATGTTTTTATTTTCGCTTTCTTTGGTTAATTTCTCAAACTTGATGTTTTCAAAATGTATTGCAAATGTGCAGTAAAAGTCCATTTGTCTGGAAATGTGTATTTATGTTTTATTTTTTTCTACACAGTGCAAAAATAAATTTAAATGTATTTTTTTAATCAAAAGAAAAAAATTTGTATATTATATCCGCATGGCATATTACTGATATTTATGTGATCCAATTTATATAAGATCAAATAGTATATTTTATTCACTTACATACATTTTTTGTCAAATTATATAATTTTAATTAACTATACATTGAGTGGACGAATTAGTGTGACCTCTTGCATGTTATTTTGAAATCAACAAAATCTTATCAAAAATCAACTATGTGTAGAAATTTATAGCTAAACTTTAAATTCCTATCATTTCTGAAAATATGTTCTAATCATATGCTTTGATTTATTATTCATATTACTTATTTCATGTAAATAAGTAATATGAATGAGAATTAGTTATAATTTTTATTATATTGAGAAAAATTCTTGGGTGATTTTTTAAAAACAATCTTATATTGTATTAGTTATATGATTTATTTAAGTATTATTTATCTTTTAAACCTTTAAAATGATAAATATATGTAATGTGTGATAAACATAAATTGTAGTCGATGTATAGAAAATAATAGAGTATAATTTTTCACTCAAGACTAATAATCTTCATTAACTCATTTTTTAAATATCATCCATGTTTTACTATCAAATAAGTTAGCTTAAATTTTAAATGAATTTTTTTTAACCCCGTGGTAAAATTTTAATGATATTTCTAAATTTATAAAATTTTAGGAAGAAGAATCAAAATGCTTTTTTAAATATGCAAGTTAACCTAATAATTTCCTTACTCAATGTTTTCTATGAAAAAAAAAAAGAAAACCTGCTTAAAATAAAAATTATGAATTTAGTAGGAAAACAATTAATTTTTCAGAACTAGTTGCATATTATTGTTGGAAATGCAGTTCAATATGAACTTATTAACTTATATCAGACATTGAGATTTTTTATGCATTATTTTTTATTTTTCTTAATTATCTGAATAATTATTTTCTATTTGTAATATTTTATCTAATTATTTTCTATTTGTAATCTCAATGATTCATTCAGTGTATTATGACATAGAGCAATTTTGCTTATTTGTTTTAATGGATATGGTAGTTTATAATGATGTTAATAATGACGTTTAATAATGATGGTTAATGGAATTTATTTTGTGCATGATCTAGTACAGTATTTTTTCCTTCAAATATAAATCAATAAAAACATTTTTTCCTCCAAATATGTCCCAAATTTGTTCGAAAGTTTGATACATTCTTTTGATCATAAAAAAAAGAATTTGTACCAAACTGACACTGAGAGATCTTAAATTCACATAAATGTTGTGAAAGTTTCAAACTATTAGAAAAATTTTATTTCTTATAATCTCTGCTTTTGATCTCCAATAATTTGCGTTGAGGTAAAATATTATTTACCATTCAAATATATAAAAGCATACCTTGGGATAAAGCATACTACATTGCATTTGATTAAGCATTCCAGCAATGAATACCTATGCTTATCCATATATAAAATTTAAATTCTGCCTAATTAAAAGATATTAATAATTTTAATTCACACGCCAATAAAAATGTTTCGTTAGATAAAAACATATCATAAAATATCAATTAAATTCTATTTATTTAACAGTATAGATATATGCTCAATTTATTTATAAGCAAGCCAAGATACACTTCATATAATCAATTCTGTTCTACATGCAACTTAAAACGGAATTAATAATTGAGGTTACATTTTTACCCTAATCAATTAATAAATAAAAACTTAGAAGATTGTAATATTTTCTATGATTTGTTTCTCTGAATAAGGGAATCACTAATGACGATTTCATGTGGTTTCTCGCTTTGTTAAGGCTAAACAAATACCGATATATGGAATAGATTTTCTGTTATGGTATTGGATAGAATAGAGACATAACTATATCGTTATACTTAATAAACTCTAGTATAAAAACTATTGTAACGATCGAGATACATTAAATTCTATTGTAATGAATGGATTCGTAGTCGGAATGGAATATTTTTTTGCTTTTTTCGGGGATTTTTGCATATAGACGTGAAAAGTATTTTAATATTTTGGAATAAATTAAAATAGAAATAACTAAATAATACATAT
This sequence comes from Caerostris extrusa, assembly GCA_021605095.1. NCBI lineage: Eukaryota > Metazoa > Arthropoda > Arachnida > Araneae > Araneidae > Caerostris > Caerostris extrusa. The sequence continues at coordinate 72,069 of BPLR01019719.1, read as the reverse complement.
TTAACCTTTAACATATTTATTTAATAATAACTCCTATAATATATTACATAATTTTTATTATGCTGTTAAGTGTACAGCTTTAAGAAATATTATTGAAAATTATAATTCCTTTATAAAAATAAAATTAATTGCATTTGAAACTTTGTCATTTAATTATGGAATGTAATTAAAGTATTTATAAAATGTTATATATTTACGAAAAGCATTTATCTATAGTCTCCACTTTTTTTCTTCTAATTCATTTTGTGAAGAAGAAGAAAATCAAAATACAAAATAATCAGGAATTAACTCCATAAGATATTTTAATTTTATTTTATTGCCAACTATTTATTTTTATTTTCTTTATATTTATTATTGAAAAATATTATATTTATTCCACTACTTTTAATTTTTCGCCTATTTAAAAAATATATGGAAAAATGAAAATGATATGTTAACTTGGCATGTGACATGTGTATTTAAACATATATTGTAGATAATATGAATTAAATGCTCAATAGAGAAAATATTATAAATGAATATTTTTTTTAATAAGGAAACCATTGAACAATAGATGCTTCCGATTTATTGAAAATTGCAATTTTTAAATCAAAAACCATTATTTTAATGCAAATTGTACAAGTTTAAATGTTTAAAAGTTATAATAACGTTAGCAAGTACGTTTTTATTTTGAGATAATATAAATTAACAATTTGAATCTTCCATTTTCAAAAATAAATATATAAATAGAAAAATAATCAGGAAAAATTGTAACGTTAATTTTAAATAAATAAATAATTAAATTTATATTTTAATACCAGAAAAGATGGTAACATTTAATTTCAGAACATATTTAAGAAAGGCTTTCATAAATGATCCAATTATACATAAATAATTCAACATTTAATTTGAGGTGTTTATTTATTTTTCATAAATACATTTTTAAAAATACTCTTATTTCAGAAAAAAAAATGCAATGCAAATAATTCATTTATTTCATTGAAATTTAGATAAAATTTAAGTTGGCTCAGATTAGAAAACTGTATAGGAAAAAATTAACTCATAACTGACCAAAATATTCATATAATGTACACATAGGAAGTGTGCGAAATTCATGGCTTATAAAATCTTAAAAAAAATAGTTGAATTTTAAGTATGTTTTAAATAAAAATTCAAAATTAAAATTCCATGATTTAATATTAATTCTATGCATTATCTTCTATGAAATGTCACATCATTAAATTTAATTCAATATTTGGGCAATTATTTTTACTTTTATAAAATAATCTACAAATTACATAACAACAAAAATTATTATGAGTAAATGTTCGTAAAATGGTTAAACTATAAAAATGTAAAGATTATTTTTTTTTTTTTACTTCTTTTCCTAAAATTAATATGCGGTTATTTAATTAGACTAAATTAATTATCCATAAAACTCGTTTATGTCAAAATTATAATTTTTATTCAGATTCAATATTCAAAAATGAAAAATAAAAGTCTGTCACTTATTTTATGAATGAAAAATAACTTGACATTAGAAAAATAAGTTTAAATCTTTGTTAATAATAAATTATGAAGTCAATTAAGTATAATTGTATTCTGTAATTTGCATTTTAAAAGGATTAATATGACTACATCAAGTATGGAAATCGCTGAATATACTTCAATGTGCAAATGTTAATGGCTGTGGAATTTAAATATTTAGGCTGAAAATAATTATAAAAGGGATACTCAATCATTTTTGATATGTTTCTAAAAGATGTTGCACCATTGTTATCTAAACTTTCTCACAAATACGTCGATTCGCAATATATTTGACTTGAAATATTTTCTTATAGTAATTAAAAATATGATGTGTCCATCCTTTTAATCAAAAGTTTTTCTGCAAATATTTTATTTAAAACTTAAATTTACATTCAATTGAAATAAAAATGTGCAAATATATATTTTCATTTAGGTTTATTTAATTTGAGTTACCTAGTTTATACCTTTGTTTATTTAGATGGAAAGTTCAAATGACTGTTTAGTTTACATTGTTCATAAACTACAGTTATTTACAAGATTGCCTCTAGGTAGCAACAGACATAAACTTTTGTTTGATTTAGCAATTTGTGTAGACTTAGAGAATATGTTTGCTTTTCAAATAACGTATTTAAATCTAAATAAAAGTAACTTAAATTAATTCTTTTACAAATTTTAATAAAGCAACTTACATAACATGTTTTCCCACAACTTGCTGCTATCTGTTTAATAATAATAAAAAGTTGTAAGACAAATATTTAAATTAAACATAAAGTTTTAGAAAAATAGAGGATAACTTCAAATTCCTTATGTTTTTCACAAATATAATTTATTTAGAAGAAAAAATATTTAAAGACAGCTATATTTTACTGTAATGTATTATGTCTCATAATTTGCTAAATATATAACTTTTAAAATTGCGATGTATTCAGTAATTATTTACATAGTTAGAAAAAAAATTATTTTAAAAATTAAATTATCAAAATATCTTTTTTTTTTTATGAAATATAATAACAGTTATTCATACGAATTTTTTTAAAAAAACACATTTTTACTTCAATCTTGAATCTTTCTTCATCAATCTTTGTGTTTGAGGATTCATCATACATTTTGACTTTTTTAAATCGTTTTTGCTTGTATCTGTTACGTTAAATTATGCATTTTCTATATTAGAATATAATAATTCTATTAATAGGATTTATCACTTTATTAAAATTTCGAATTTGTTTTTCTATAAGTTTAAGTATTCCTCATAAAACCACCATACAAGGATTTATGCTGTAGACAAATTTTGGAGTAAATGTTCCTATTTTAATATTTACCTAATTTAAGTTGAGAAAATTATTTTTAACAAAAATATGCATTAGTTACATATAAAAGTTCAATGATGATAGTAATCAAGTTTGTTTTATATTACTACAAATGGATTTTATTATTTAATAATGGACTTACTTTACTATACTAATAATGTAAACTGATTTTACTAACTATCGTTTTTTTTTATAAAATCAGTTGAGTTTCCTACAAATCAAAAAATTTTATTCTAATAAATGCTATGTATTCAAATCAGTCAAAAATTTTAATGTGCCTTATGTGCAAATACAAAATCGCTTTCAGTCTTTTTTTTTTTTTTTTTCAATATCTTAAATTGAACATGTTCAAATATATCTCAGTCAATAACATTTCCCAAATATATCTGAAATTTTTATTCTAAATTCATACATAAAAAAAATATGCTATTTCACTTTAAAAACCATATGAAAACAGTTAAAAATTTTTGAAAAAATTCATCACTTCGACCGTAACGTATTTTGGTCAGCTGCGGACGGAAAAATGTGGGAAAAAAAGGGAAATAAACATCTTTGACGTGTTGAAGTGCTGCCAAAAAAGAGAAGAAAATAGAAAAAATCTCCATGTAAGTCACGGAAGTACTTTAGAGAAGGGGACATCTCGGCCGACTCAATTGACACGATGGTTAAAGGACACATGTTTCGGACATGTTATTAAGAGATAAGCACCGGAGGCCTTGTCAACTTATATGCGCTAAGGACTCAAATACCGGCATCGATAATGCCAAATATGCGTTCTGTCAATATCAGCAAAGATGCTCTCTAAAAATTATCAATTTGCCTAAAAATGTTTATGGGAAAGAAATTATGTTTTTCCATTGAGTGTTTATTCTATTTGTGTGTATAGCTTTTAACATTGAAAAAATTATATGTTCTTTTTTTTTAATCCTTTGGTATTTATGAAAATGCAAATTGAAAAATAATTTTTTTTACTGAATATTGAGGAAGTCGATAACTGATTTAAATTTTTTATTTTCAATATAAAAAAAAAAAGAGAATAACATAAAATTAGTTTTAACCTATGATAAAAAAAACAAAATTAAAAAAAAATATATATACAGATATCAAATTGCACAATTGAGGATTTCCATGAATGACAAAATTATTTTTTATTGTTTTTGTAAAATAAAAGTATAAATAATTATATTTTAAACGAAAATAAATATTATAAAAATTAACTTTCAAAATAGGCAGCTGAAACTATTTTTAGACATATACATTTACTACAATAATGGATTTATTTTACTATAATAATGGATTTACTTTAATAATGGTTTACTTTACTATAATAATGGATTTACTTTTACTATAATAATGAATTTATTTTACTATAATAATGGATTTACTTTTTACTTTAATAATGGATTTACTTTATTAATAATGGATTTACTTTACTATAATAATAGACTTATTTTACTACAGTAATGCGTTTGCATTATTAATGAATTAAAATCCATTTTACTAACTACTATCTGATTTTTAAAAATCAGTTGAAGTTATTATCAATCAAGAAATTTTATTCTAAAAATGTTACGCATTCAAGCCAGTCAAAATGCCGATGCTTAGTGCCTTATATGTTATATGTGCCAATACAACTCTTGCAAATGAATTTTTTTTTAAATATCTTAAATTTAGCATGCCCATATATCTGAGTCAATACCATTTCCCAAATATATATGTGAACTTTTTATTCTAAATTCCATACAAAACATAAACATGCTGTTTCTTCTTAAAAACCATATGAAAACAGTTAACAATTTTTGAAAAATTCCTCGCTTCGACCGTAACGTATTTTGGTCAGCTGTGGACGGAAAACTGTGGAAAAAAGGGAAATAAACACCTTTGACGAGTTGAAGTGCTGCCAAAAAAAGAGAAGAAAAAAAAAAATCTCCATGTAAGTCACGGAAGTACTTTTTAGAGAAGGGGACATCTCGGCCGACTCAATTGACACGATGGTTAAAGGACACATGTTTTGGACATGTTATTAAGAGATAAGCACCGGAGGCCTTGTCAACTTCTATGCGCTAAGGACACAAATACCGGCATCGATAATGCCAAATATGCGTTCTGTCAATATCAGCAGAGATGCTCTCAAAAATAATCAATTCGCGTAAAAGTGTTTATGGGAAAAAAAATTATGTTTTCGATTGAGTGCAATTCTATTTGCGTTTTTTCATTGAATAATGTGTTGTTTTGACATAAAATGTAAATTGAAAATAATTTTTTTTTATTAAATATTGAAGAAATAGTGTTTTAAATTTTTATTTTCAATATAAAAAAAATAATAAAATAAATTAATTTTGTATGATAAACATCTTTATTTTTTAATCCTTTGAATCTTTTATTTATGAATAAAGTTACACATCGTAGCACTATTTTAAGATTTCCAGTAAAGCAAAATTATTTTTTTATTGTTTTATGAAACAAAAGTGAATTTTATTTTAAGCATAAACAAATATTTTTAAAATTAACTTCAAAAACAGATAACTGAAACTATTTTTAAATATATACGTTTAATGATATCCGATATGTATAATTTCCATTTTACAAAAGAGAAACAGTAAAATTTGTCAACAATACTTGTTTATGACTTCTAACCTTGAACAATGTGTTGTTTTGATATAAAATGCAAATTGAAAAATATTTTATTTTTTTGCACTAAATATTGAAGAAATCAGATTTACATTTTTATTTTCAATATAAAAAAAAAAAAATAACATAAAAATTAGTTTTGTATGTTAAAAAAAAAAAAAAAAAATACAGGTACCAAATTGCACTATTGAGGGATTTCCATGAATGATAAAATTATTTTTTATTGTTTTGTAAAATAAAAGTATAAATAATTATATTTTAAATGAAAATAAATATTTTAAAAGCTGCAGCTGAAACTATTTTTAGACATATACGTCTAATGATATACGATATATATAATTTCCGTTTATAAAAGAGAAACAACAAAATTTATAAGTAAAAAAATAAATAATCTTGTTAATATATGATATATTAAATAAATTTTGTTCAGTAAGGTAAAGTAAATATTAATAGACGTTGTGATGTATAAATTTATGTGGAAAAATAACGTCTATGATCTCTTTATTTATGAACACTTCGTTAGCAAATTTTGGAGGGCTGATTTTAAATAATCATTTTAAAATCAGTTAATGATGGTAAAAAAATATTAACTTATGTTTCACAAATATTTAAATATTATTTAAATAATCTACCCAATATTTTATGTATATAATTAATAAAAAGTAAGTTCCAAGATAATTTTTTATTGATAAAATATACATGCATTCTATACAGCCATTTTTTTGTGGTAAAAACATTGATAACATACTTATATAAATGAATAATAGATCCATTGAGAGATCTTAGCTATCCAACATAAAAAAGAAACTTTCTTCAGCTTTTGTATTGTTAGCACGTCTTAATATATTCCAAAAGAACATCAGTCTACTCCTTTGAGGATACAGTGTATGTTTCTTTTGAACCTTTTATATATATTTTATTTATGTTAAATTTATAAAAAACTTTTTAATTCATGTAATATTTGTTTCCTTAAAAATTTTGAATTCTGATGTATAAAAATATAACTATTTAAGAATGACATACATATAGAAAACATAGATTAGTGGTAACCGTTTAGAAAGAAACTCTTTTAAATTTACTGACGAATATACATATAATTTATTATATTAAAATCAATCAAACAAAGTTACAAGAGAAAAATTAAAAAATATAACATAGTCATGTTCTTCATAATAAAATATAATAGTGGTAAAGAATAAAAATATATTTGAAATTTGAAATTCAACAACAATAATAAACCAACCTTATTCTTAAAATATATTCCAGGAGAAGATCAACATAGCTATATACATGTGTCTTTTTATTATAAAAATCTTAAAAATTACGTAGCAAACATAAAATTGATATCATGAATTTCATTGTAAGCACCAGTACAAAAATATTACAAAATCTGCATTTAATACGAGCTTACATTGTAAGTGCGTATTAAATGCCAATATAACATACGTACGTGTCTTCCAGACACTCAACGTATGAAAATTAAAAGAAAGTAAAAGACAAAAAAGAAATTTGACAAAAACAGATCCTGTTGAATATTGTTAATATTTATGTGCATTGCTTGAGATATCAATATACATTGTTAATGATACCAGTGTGCATTTTTGCATACTGACAAAGGAGGACATAGTATTTGACCGAAAACAGAGTCACCAAGATGCAGAGCTTTTGACGTACTAAGTCTTGTATCAACTACTGTAAGCACTATGTATATCAATGATGTTTATCTGTAACAAACATTTCTTAGAAATGCAATGCCAGCCACACAGAAGGGTCATTGGAACGTGGGAGAGTGTGCTGCCTTCCTCTAAAAGGTTCCAAATTAGAGCCTGATTGTTGCTCAACCAGGTCCATCTATTTACAAACTGTGTATTACATGGAATTATTCGGTCATGTATTCGGCCACATCTTTGATTCAGAGCATCTCGATAGTAGAGACTATATATAATTAGGATATTAACACATCTACATTGAACTGATGACTAGTGACGTTTGGTATGGTCATACAAACTCTTCGTCTGCTTGTATTCAATTGATGTATGTTTACCTGTCACTAACCCAAATCAATACTCGAATGACGGCAGCAGTCTATAATACTATCCTGGGAATTTCATATTAACTTATATCGATTTTTTAAGTTGGAGAGTTCCTTTTCATCGAAGTTGTTTGCCAAGATGATAATTGTACCATGCACGACAAAAGAGTTTATGGTTATTTCACGAGACAAGAAGTTAATGTTGAATCCAACACATACCCAACAAATTTGCCTGCATCTTAAAATCACTGAGAAAATTTGGGAATATTTGGAATTAGCTACCATTGCATATCTACAATCTACAGACGAATAGACAACCATATAGAAAAAAAAAAAATTCATATATTATTTGGTCCCTTGCTAACAGCATGCCCTTCAAGATCGAGCGTGTAATCAAGCTACATAATGATATGACCAAATATTTTCAATGAAACCTGATTTCATCTTGTGTCCAGATTGTCTATTTAAAATGTTGCTAAAAACCCAAATTGAATATCTTGACACCATGCATGATAAATGAGCTGGTTTGATTGTTTAGAACTGCTTATATAATATTTTTTTTACATTTTTAAGTTATTGAAAACTAATATGAAAAGATAAAACTATGCACTTTGGCAATAAAAAATAATAGCCTTTAAGGAAAATGTAAAGTCACCAATAATTTCATTTCTATGAATCAAATAATATGTTGGACAGAATCTGACTTCTAAAGTAACTTTATCCAATTTTTCTATCAAATATTTTATGAAATTAAGTGCGAAGTAATTGAAATATTTTGAATTCCTTGTGAATATACAATTTATTTAAATTTGTTGCTATATACAAATAGCGTGTAGTAAAAACATTCTGCTTTATTTATTTTTAATATTGTAATTTATATTTTTAATTATGTAAAATTATTGTGGGTAAAAAGTTTATTTGTAAATATTTCATGGTATCAAAACAATTTTGGTTTAAACTTTTAGCTTAGTTTGTTGCAATAGTTAATGTCATCGTCTAATTGTATGTAATGTTTTACATGATGAACAATTACTAAGGAGCACAACTTAATCGAGCGACTAAATTTCTGACAGGAAATTGCTGAGTTAATACACGTAATATCAAGATTATGTATATAATTCTCATATTATTATTATATAATTTATTTATACGCATAATATCGAGATTATGTAAAAAAAAAGTTACGGACCTGTCTATCTAAAATTTTGATATTCATGCATTCAACTTTTTATGGAATTTCTGAAATTTTATTCGTAATTCTTTAATAGGGTTATTTTAATGGACAATAATGGAGTTTGTTTGTGTTTTAATGTAATAATAAACTCCAAAATGACAATCTAATCACAAACTATAGAATCCTCTTAAAATTGCAAAATATATTTTGCAATTATTATAAAATATTTGCAATATATTTTAGAATATTTGCAATATATATTTTTAAATATTTACAATAATATATTATAACATATATGCAATATATAATATAGAATATTTGTAACTATTATAGAACGTTTAAAAACACAATTTTATTATGTATTATAACATTATCGATTATTACATAATTTTTAAAAGCACAGTTTTGTTATTATAGAATGTTTAAGCAGCACTATTTTGTTATTCGAGCTAAGCAAAATTCAAAATAAACTTCTATTTCAAAACATATTAATCTTTGAATAAAAAATTTATCTTCTCAATTTTTCTTTTACCCCTTTCTTTTGCTTCCTTTAATAAAAGGCCGTCTTTTTTCTGGCTCTTAAACATGATAAATAATTTTAAGAAGGCATATTTTAGGCGCACTTGAACTCTATTTCACATATGGCTGACTTTATTACAGCTTGGAGACCGAAACCAAGATGCTCTTTCTGCGCAAAACCGGACAGAAAAAATAGTTAAATGAAAATACAGCGAAAAGAAATTCAGTCTACGAGAGGGCGCAGATCAATCATATTGCCCTCTATCCACGTGACGCACTTTTTTCCCTCAGGGCCCGAAATAATTAATGAAGCGTAGAAGTGGGTTTTTAGACTTCATTCTTAACGCATACACGTAGCAGTATGTTCAACAAATAATAAAATCAAAAATAAAGGTTAGTAGATGAAGTTTTCGCCAAGATAAATAAAAAAAGCGAGTTCCTACATGTAAAAGAAGTAGAGGAGTATGATGGGAATTGCTGCGAGATATGAGCGGACCTGATGTAAATAATCAATGGGGTTTTGAGTTTTGGTCGACGTACAGTTTGGATAAGAAACTCCAGTTTTTTTTCTTTTTTTTTACCACTTTTTTTTTTCCCCGCACATGACGCTTATAATTAATCACATCGTATAGTTTTGGGATTTGGGTTAAAGTTTTTGGGAAGTTTTATATGTCCTTTTACTTTGTGGTGCCTGCAGAATTTTGTGTTCCTCTTTAAGATATATTGTCTTTTGATTGTTTGTCGATTCTGAAAAAGCTTAAACTGCAATATTTTTATACAAGTGCGTTTAATTACTTTTATGTATGTGTTACATTATTTGGAGATCTTAATCTTTTTTATAGAGATCATTTTTTGCAGATTATGTTTGGAGATCTTAATCTCCAAAAAAGGCTATGCATACACTTTAATTTATATTGCAAACATTTTCAATAAGAAACTGTAGTATTTTGTGTTTTTAAACCACATTTTTTCTTTTCCCGCACATGACGATTATAATTAACCACATCGTCTAATTTTGGATTTGTTTTAAAGTTTTTGGGAAGTTTTATATGTCTTTTGTTATGTAACTGCAGTCATTATGTTTTGTAATATGTCCATAACTCAAACAATTAATTCTTTATGATTATTTGCATATACACACACAGACATGTATATAAAAAATTAAATATTTAAAAAATATATATATTTAATTTTTTTAAATTAATCATGCTTAGGGAGATGCATGAAGTTTGAAGAAATCTGTTAATGAACGGAATCAACTACGAAAATTAACAACTTTTTATTTTTCAATAAATTAATTTAATTAAAAATTAATTAAATTTTTTAATAACTTTCATTAATTTATAAAAAATTCAGCTTAGTAAAATGTAAATAGTAACATAAATTTGGGGTTACAAATTTATAATGAAAACAGATTTATATCTATGTTTACATAAAATTTATTATAAAATTTCAATACATAATATTAGATAGTATTTGTTTTAAATCAATTTTTATTTAATATGAAACATTGGATACGCTATTTGACTTTTTCACATTTCAAATTTGGCCTTAAAAATTCGATATCATTTATTTTTTCTAAGGAATGTATTAAATTGTTTCTCAGATAAAAATTTATCAACAAGAAAAATATTGTAAAAAAAAAAAAGGATGAAATGGATTTTTTAAACAATGTCTGACATTAAATCTATAATAAGAATTTCCTTTTCAAGTATCAGAGATGTCGGATAAATTTTTTAAAATTTTATTTTGATACTTCAACTAGAAAATAGATTTAAATATTTCCCAATTTGTTAATAGAAACAAAAATGGACATGATTTTTATCTAAATATTTTAAGAAATTTTTCAAAGATTTATGTATGAATTTAAAAAAGCGTGGCCTTTCTATAATACATTGAATATTGTAAATAGGTAATGATATATTTTTATTTTTAATAAAACTAAGTTCAAGTTTATTGAGAGATTTTTTTCCAAAACTTTGTTTATTGAAATTGAATACCAATTAACTTTATAGAATTAAAACATCAAATACAAAGTAATTTTCATTTAATTTATTAGAGATAGAAATATTTTATACCATGCATAGGTTGAGTAACAAGCATATATTTCTTTCATATAATATTTGCAATCTAGTCATCTAATCATTACCATTCCTTCATCTATTGAAAAATTTCATAATTTTGAAAAAATTTTAGACCTCCTATTCATATGTCTGGTTTATTTCTTATTTGATGACACTCATTTATAACTGGACATTTATTTTAATCAAAAAAGATTATTCAAAATAAATTGGAAACTTCTAACATTTTAAACATTTGCAAGAAAATTGATCTCACTCAATGTAATAAATATAATTGAAAAATTAAATGGATTCCTTTTAAATTTATCTCTTTCCGTTTGATAAAATAATGCATTGAAATTAATTAACTTGAAGTAATCATACTAACAAAATACGTCAAATAAATATACTTACTTGAAAATAACTGAAATAAGGGGTAAATATTATTTTGAATTCTTATAAGAGAATAGTGAGTATTACTTACTTATGGAAATTAATAGAAAATTTTGAGCGAAATGCGGGTTTGTATCGATATTTAAATATGTTTAAAACTGGATTGTTTATAATTAAATCTAAGAGAAATATGTTTTCATTTCAATAATTTTAAAGCTACATTTTTCTTAAAAGGAATAATATTGAAATTGAATATCTGATCTGGGTAATTGAAAACATTTTTTAATGAAATTAATTATAACACAAAATAATTAAATTGATTTCCCAATTTTATGTTACAACATAGTGTATAATCCATTAAAATGTTTTAATTAATTTTAAATGAAGAATACTTCATTCTAAGATAACACAGACACTCAGACACCAGTAAATGCATTAAGCTGGAATGTATAGTAAATATTTGTTATACAATTTTAATTTTATAATAATTTTGGGATGAATAAATTTTTGAAAAATATGTTATTTCTCATTTGAAGTAGTTTATTCACAAATTTTTAAAACGATGTTTTCATCAACATGTTTTCATAACTTAACAAAATTACTAATCAATTTTAACTAATGCCTGTTGTATAACAAAAATATTTTTAAGTGCATTTTCAGTTTTAATGCATGTTTATTTAATTGAAATTTGTTGATTGGGAATTTAAAAGACTACAGTAAGTATTAAAAATTCAAATTAAAGAAACGTTGATGCATAGACGGAATTAAATATTTAATAATGAAATACTCCACATCATATGTATTACATTAGACAATCATTTTAATTGCATTTGAATGCTAGGAGTAACGCTTACAGCGCAAGCCTTAAGTTGATTAAGCTTTGATGTCTGCATGCTAAATGCACGGACACAACTAATATATGACAAAAAAGTATTCACAATAAAATAATTAAAAGTAAATGAAAAAGACAATCAGATCATGTCAATGATAGCAGTGGTTAGTTGCAATTATTGCTTTCAGAAATAAGGAATATTGATGGCAGAATGGAATCTTTCATATGCGTGAAATCACATTGAAAACAGCTACTTGGTGGAAATTTTACATGCTTTCTCCTTTAGGATATCTAAATAAGAACCAGAAGGCTCTAAAATTTCTGCCAGAAGTTAATATCATCCTTAATTTAGCTATTCATGGTGCATAAAAATGAGATAAAATTTCTGTAGATGCAATAAAAGCTAATGTGTGGATATACTTTATTGGATCAAAATTATACATCACTTTCTTTAATTTTCTTTAATCTTTTCTGAATAATAACCTTGAAATCAATTTAACAAAAAAAAAATGTCTTATGTTAATTATAGCTGGTAATACCAGATCATATCTGTCAGAAAGTATATGCTATATTGAAATAAATTGCATATTATAAGAAAAGCGTAGAAACATATTGTGAATTATATATAAATAATAAATTATATGTATATATTTAAAAAATAACCTATAGTTTCCTAAAACTGCTAAACAATTTAATATTTTAAGCAATTTATATTTAAAAATTTTTTATTTTATAATAAAAGTTCAAACTATTTCTTTTTATGTCAGCGACTGCCACCTTTTCGATATAAATAAATATACTTCAATAGGCTTAATAAAAGTATAAGTTCATTAATTTTTATTTGAAATTGTTTTTAAAGTATAACAGAATTGCAATCGAATCACATAATTGTTTAATTTTATTTATGAATATTTTTAAGTCATATTAATAGTTTTTCACAGAAAAAAATAGAACTCAATTATTTTTTAAAAAATAAAATAAATATTTATAGAAGTAGAAAACCAGTTAAATATAAAAAAAAAAAAGGATTATGAATATTAATAACTTACAACTAATGAATTTAATTATTTGCTTTGTTACTTTTTTTCCGAACTCGCGTTCAGTATAATCTCGTTTGCTCAAAAGCAAATCGTCAATGTTTTTTTTTTTTATTGAATTGCAAACTAGTTCCCAATAGACGTTTTCTTGAATATGTAATCATTTTATAATAATTTCAAAAAAAAAAACCTTGTTTCGTGAGGATTTAATATTCTAAATAGTCAACCACATAAGCAAATTAGTGCATTATTACTGATGATTTGTTTTCATAAAATTATTTAACATTACTAAAAGACATTTATAGAATATTGATTAAAATTATGTTTTTCTACTTAAAAATATTTTAACTGGGGTATAAATTAAAAAAAAAAAAATTATTTAAAAGGGAGATATCTTTAATTATGAGCAAGTTTCAATTTATACTGAAAAAGTCAATATTTGACGCTCGGTACGAGTATCTCTGAAAAACATCTCTTAAAAATATCTTAAACTAATTCCATTATACTGAATAAATAATGCTGAAAGTCTTGGGTTAAGGAATGGAACCCAAGTTGCTGGTTAAACAATCATGCTAATTAATTTTGTTAATCAATTTATTTCGTCATGAACTATTTCTGAATTAAATCTTTTGAGATATTCCCATGGATATCCCTTAACACATTTGTGGAAATCTGATAACACTTAGAAAAATATATGAAATGTCCTCAGTTTTTTCTGAAGGTGGCTATAAAATCATTTAAAGAAATTACAAAAGGCAAAATAAAATACAAAATAACTAATAATCCAGAAATGTACTTTTTTAATTTGATTTTTTAATATATTTTTAGAAATCGTTAAAAAAATGGGAGATATTTTTTTAGGTGAAATAGCTGTTATCAGTTTTTTAAAAATATTTCGTTTTTAATTGGCATTGCTGTTTACTTTCATAAAATCATAATAAACAAGATTTCTTGAATAACATGCCATCATGAAGACATTAATACTGTAACCGTGGTTCCACCTACGCAACCATATTTCCACCTACCCCTTGCGACGTGCAGAAGAAATCGTCAGTAGGCAATCAGACTCTCATGTGACAGGACGCACGGCGCAACTGGCGCTGAATAACAATCTGCCATCCCTAGAATTTAAAGTGGAATCCTTTCACTCACCTTTTAGTATATGCAGTTAAATATGCTACATGTGTGTTTAACAGCGTTTATTATTGTGGTGTTAATGTCGTATTTACTCGCTTGTCCAAAATAAATATATTATTAGGCTGGTGACTCGATTCGACTACACCCTTTCCAGCTGCACAAATAAACAACGACGACATCTACTACAAAGCCAAGTTGCTATCAATATAAATGTAGGGTATATAATGTAACAACTAGAATTTTCAGAGCAAACACTACGAATGTATACCGAATGTTTTAGTAATATCTGACTGTTGAAAATCCCTCGGTCTTCAAGCAAAGTAAACAAATTAAAAAAAGAAAACTTTCGTTACTTTTGAAATGTTTAGAGAAATGAACTAATAAATTTTAATCATAATACACTCATGTCCATAAATTAAGGATAATGAAGTTCGGGCAAAGAAAGAGACAAAAGCAAAACAAATTTGACTTATTTGTAAAGTCTATTTATTAAACAAAAAGGTAAAAGAACAAAAAAAAAAAAAGATGCTATATGTTTGACATAATTAATAAAAATTGCGATTTTTACCCTGGAGCAAGTTTCAAAAAAAGGAACCTATTTACAAAAAATAGTATAACATGGTTAGTATGATGGTTAATACGGAGTATGTCTCTCGGACGATGCAATACAGGCCTTACAACGCCTAGGCATGCTGAGTATCAAATTATCAATCTGATCTTGGGGAATATTACAACACTGATCAAGTAATGCCTCCCAGTTCCGGTTGACAGGTGGGAGGGAGTTGACGGGCTGCAAATTCGTCGGCCAAGCATATCCCACACATGCTCTATTGGATTCAAGTCCGGTGAGTATGCTGGCCAATCCATACGGGTGATATCCTCCAATTGAAGGTTCGTCTACAATGTTTGCACAGTAAGGACGGGCGTTGTCATCCATAAACAAAATTCAGCACCCATGGCGCCCCAGAAACAAACGTACATGTTGTTCCAGAATGACATCCCGATAGATGTGACCTGTCATCGTTACACTCTGAACATGCAGGTCAGTTCTGGAACCAAGAATAATTCCTCCCAAACGAGCCATCCTGTACCACCGTAACGGTGTCGTTCAATGGTGTTCTCTTGGTGGTAACAGGCACCTGGCGCTCTCCATAGGAAAGTCCGGCGAGAATCAGACTACAAACTAAACCTGGACTTGTCGGAAAACATCACACAAGACCACTGTTGCGGTGTCCACAATGCATGCTCTCTACTTCAGGTTAATCACAGGCGACAGTGAGTTGCGGTAAGTGGAACACATCTGACAGGCCTACGAGCATATAGACCAATGTGCCCTAAGCGTCTGTACATGGTCTGCCTTGAAACTGTCGTACCGGTAGCTGAATACAGCTGGCGAGACAGGTCTGATGCTGTTCTCCGTCTGTTTCTTTTGGCAGTAACTGCTAAATACCGGACCTCATTCGGCGTTGTAACTCGGGGCGACCTGTGCTGTAACATCTATTCACATTACCATCATCTTGGAATCGTTGCCAAATCCTGGAGATGACACTCTGGGCGATTCTAAGTTCATCGGATACTTCTAGCTGGGTACGTCCACATTCCAGTCGTCCGATAATTCTACCACGTAAAAATCATCCAAATGCTTCCTTTGTGCCATAACTATGCGGTTATTGCACTAAAGGCTTTTAAAGCGCTTGTGAACAATTTTACTTCTTTGCCACCATTCCTTATATACCCCTCTCTTACACTCTCGTCATTGTGACGTACTATCCGCGCCATCTGGTGGTTTCCATGTAATTTGCATATTCTTCTTCAAGATGTGTGTGATAATTTTTACAGGTGAAATTTTTATTTTAAGTTCAATTTCTGTGTGATTCTGAATTATCCTTAATTTATGGATATGAGTGTATTTGTATCGTTTTTTATAAACCACCCAGAAATAAAAACTTCTCAATAATTGCAACAAAAACTTCCAATAACTGCAACAAAAACTTTCAAGTTTACAGAATTGGCGGCATAATTTAAAGCATCATTTAATACAAATACAATACAAAGGAATAGCTAATTAGGCACTTAATGATGTATGTCATGTGTTTATGTCTTAAATGTTAGGCTATGTTTTATTTTATGTCATAAAATTATTTTTACATGTATTTATAGTATAATATGTATATTATTAGCACTTATATATTGATATGTCATTTTTAAGGATATTATTATAAATTTCATAAAATGAGGCCCTTGCAAACAAATAACTAAATAGGTAACACTAAATAAATATAATGTTTTTATGTTGTTATTTTTCAAATGTAGGGGGAAATCTTTACGTATGAAGAAAAAAAAAAAAAACCTTAAAAACGTAAACTAAAAAATTCTACTTGTATCCTAATATGGTTGCAACTCTACTTTTGGCAAAATAATCTGATAAGTACTTAAATTTTTTTTTATTAAATGAATGCAGTACTTTTTACGTTTACATATAAGTTACTTGTTTTCGGTAAGTAAAAAAAAAAGTAAACATTGACAAATGCAAAAAGACATGTGAAGAAATCAATGTTTGGGAACACTTCAGTAATTTTATATTTTGTGCAACGATAAAATGAAGTTTCATATATCAAAGAATCCATAAAGTACAAAAAAGGAAGTGTAAAAGTTAAATTTCCTCGAAGAGGTAAAGACTAATAAAGATCAACTTTGCATACGAAAATAAATAATATTGTTAAATAAATTGGATCAAAAGAAGTCTTTCCACTTTGAAAAAAAAAAATTCAAGAAGAGATGTGCTTTGAAAATGTGTTTAGGAATGAACGACGTAAAATAAATTTAATTACTTTAGGATGAACTGCTATAGAATAATAAATGAATTCTATAGAATGCTGTTGAATGTTCTGTAGAATGTTGTTGTCTTTTCTCAAAATGTACCATTTAAAAGAAGATGTCAGTCTTTTATTTCATGAATTGTTTATTATATTTAGTTATGCTAGTTAGTATTAATATTATTATTGAATATTAAAAATTAAAATATATATTCAATATGGAATATATGGTTAACTATTTTGATATAAATAAATAAAATAATTCTTCCTTTTTATATGCCACTTTACGAAGATAAACCAAAAGAAGATTTCGAATAAATGTTAGTTGAATTTATAGTTCAATATTTTATTATATTAATTATAAAATTGAATATATCTCTGTAGTATTATGAGCTTAAAATGAACTAAATAATTCAAATTATATATTTTTATATAAAAATAAGAATGAACAAAAACATTAAATTCCAAGGAAATGCATTATTTAAACATTAAGTATTAGTTTACTTATATTATTATAATTTTAATTTACTACTGGATGCATATATTATTTTATTTAAGATAATTTTTTTTAGTTTAAACTGCCGAAGCACACTAAATTGGAGCAGATTCTAAGGTATATTGTTTTTAACATTTTTTACTAGCTACACTTTAAATAATTTAATCCTTATTTTTTTTCATTTGTTGAAAATTTGCATTATATATGGATATATATAAATATATATATGTATAAATATATATATGTATATATATATATATATATATGCATAGGATATCTTTAAATGACGCTATTACAGAGAATATCTAAGAGGCAGAGAATATCTACAGTTGCATAGCTTAGTAGTAAACGAAGAAAAATCCCACACAATTATCCAAATCGATGCCAACATACACATATTATTGAAATTTTCACTGCTTTACCTTTTTTAAAAATTAATGACTGTATTAATGACGTTTTTTGAGTAGTTTTGTATGTCACTATTAAGCTATAAGTTAGGCAATTAAGTACATTAAAAAGGATAAAATAAAAGGATTTAAGATTCGTGAAAGGTAAAGAAGATATTGTAGAGATGGTTCAATAGTAAAGTATGATACAATAGTAAGGGGAACCTAATTCCCTGATTTAGAAAATTACATTTCATGGCTGTTGTATAGATGAGAATAAATAAATGAATGTTAAATTTAAATAACAAATATGGTCCTTTATGGTAGACAATGCTATCTAGCATGCGAGTGGACATATTACGTTCAGCTAAGAGTGCCTACTGCAATCCCTACTTTAAAAATTAATAGAATTGATGATGACAGCAGTTTAGCATTAATATCAAGCTGATGATTACAGTTGTTTCAACTATGAAGCATTTTAACGCTGCTTATTTATTACTTAATCACTTATCAAAGAGAATACTTTATCCTCCAATTTTCTAGGGGATACCATTACCACAGTGAAGATGTATCAATCATTCTAATGATTAACAATATGTGGTCAGGGCTCTGGTTTTGCTATAGACTCGTAGCAAGCGTCTTATTGAACTTGTACAGTAATCAAAATATTTTTTGGCTTAATATTTCCATCATCAACGATTAAAATAATCTATGTTTGCTAGAGACCCGTAGCAAACGTCTTACTGAACTTGTATAGCAATAGAATACTTTCAATCAAAAATACTTTTTGGAATAATATTTTTATCATAAACAACTAGAAAACCCATATAGTAGACTATATGGGTATTCTAAACAACTGTTTTCTAATGTTTTATTATAGTACAGTCACAAACGATGTTATAGTAGACGATTATGTCACACAAACATTTTGGGTTCAAGAAATGCCAATAAATTTGAATACATTAAGATATGAATTTTAGATATTAATAAATAAAATTTTTTAAATTTTGTGTTATATAAATTATTTATCCTCATCCTTTAGCCTCATTATGTACATTATATTAAGGGTAGTATTTTTAAGATTTTTATGTATGAAAGAAATTAAAATCACTTTTCTGGAAGCACACTTCAACAACATTTGCAATATAACAATATATAACTAGAACCAGAATTTAACAATTTCTAAAGCAAATAATTCAATTTCTTTTGAAAGTTTGGATGTTTTGAAACTTAAATTAGTTAACAATATTTTCTTACGAACTCTATAAAATAATTATTCTCAACACCTCTTCCGCTGAATCCTTTGAAATATTTATTCTGTCATTAAATGCTTTCAGAAAGAGTGGATAATTTCTAAATGCATTTTAACGTCGTGAAGTCAATCCGATCGTAAGCCATCTTACCTGAAGATCACAACACCAATACTTATTCTTCCGGCGACTGCTCCAGAGATGAAATCAGCCCATTACATGGTTGACTTGTGCAGGACTATATTCAATATCTATACATTACATTCAATTAAGGTGCAATCAACTGCGAAACGTTGTAATTTAACGCTCTGGTTATCCTAATCACTTGTGGCATTCGACAGGAAGTGATGTACAGGATGTCACGTGAAAGTTCAATTACTTCATTAAAATGTTGATGCGAAATAAAAGATGGATTCAAGGGAATTAAAATTTGAAACAAGATACGTCAAATTTACTTTACAATCACCCCACTTAATTCAAAGTAGTGAATTATTCTTGATTCCTTTTCAAATCACTGAACAGTGAAAATTTTGCTTCTGAATTAAAAGAATTGTTTTAATTCTTAGAATTGAAATTGAAACTCGTTATTTCATTAATTGAATGCAATAAAAATGTTTACTCAAATGATTATAAATAATCCTAAATTTTATAAGCATAATAACTCAAAACTATTAAGTATTTCTTTATAAGATGTTAAATGTTTAATCAAATTTATTTATATTTTGTTGTTTATCAATACCAACTACATTGACCTACACATTCATCATGGCAGCAAGTTCAATGTTACCCAGAGGAAACAAAGGGTAGGGGGGTGGGGGATTTCGCTATATTAAATCACATTTTGGCATCGAAATTTTGAACGTGAATACTTTAAAAGTCTAAAATTTCAAATTTATTTTTTAACGTATAAAAGTTAAAATTTATTTTTTAACATTTAAAATTTATTTTTAAAGTCTAAAATTTTAAATTTAATTACAAATCAATTTCTAAAATCTATTTATTTTAAAAAAAGGGAATTTCATTAATTAATTATGCATGTAATTCAAACAGAATTTAGTGTCTGCTGAATTTTTGAGAGTATAGCGTATCCTAAGATAAAAAATATTAACGTTTTTATTTCGATTTTCAACTGAATCACTTCTTAAAATATCCGTTCAAAATTGTGTAGTTATTGCCATATTATCGTAGCGAGTTTTTCAAATGTTTTGACTGAGTGTAGATACCGAAATTAGCATTTGTTTTGACTACACATGATGCAGTTGCTATCGCATATGCATAAACATATATTTCATGTAATTTTACGAGTAATTCAACTGCTTAACTGCATATCATTTTAAAACATGAGTTTGTTTTTATTCATAACACAAGGCCATTTTACTTTAGAACTTACTCAGCAATATAAGAACTGATGAGAACGCAATTCTGAACATTATCGTCTTCCTCGATAAATTTCTTAAGAATGTTTTGACACATGATTATTACGTTCATAACAAAATAGAAACAAAAAATGAATGAAATGAATATATATATGTATATATATGTCTATTTGTAAGGGACATTTTTTGTTCTAATGCAGATGGCAAACCATAGACAGATTGGTCTTGGATGCCTTAAGGCAAGCGCTGCACAGACGTACTCTCTTTGCATTACCCAGGGGGCGCGTGTAACTTGAAGATAAGCCACGGACGCGGAGTAACAATGCCCCCGCAACGCTCTACGATCCTATTAGACCGGGACCTACCTTTTAAAGTGGATTCCGAACCACTACAAACAACCATGGCACCGCCAGGCTCGAACCCGAAACTTGTGGTACCGAGCGCCAGAGCGCTAGCCACTCGGCCTTTGTAAAGGACATAAGTTGAAAATAAATAAATTCAGTAAATCAAAGATTTAACTGATATAAAAACGAAAGTAATAAAAATACTTATAAAATAATTGTTATTTATAAAAAACAAAGTATTAAATTATTCGTCAAGTATTAAATTATTAAATTATTCGTTATTACTCTAAACTTCAAATATGTATGTTTACAGTAAATAGAAACGTGTATTGTCATTATTATATTTCTATTTTCAATAAATGAAGATTATGTTTTAATTGCTTTATGAAACAACGTCTTTAGGTAAAAATATAATTTAATTACAATATTTACATTTCAAAGGAACAAAAAAAAAACTTTTAACTATATAAATTTCTACAGTATTTCCTAAATTTAAAAGTAAGAACTACAAACTTTAGATAAAAATTCCCACATAATATATTTACATAAAATTCTGTTTAAATTTGTGTTTTTATCTTTTTCTAGAGATATACCCGAAATGCAAATTTTATATTTTTTTACTATGAAATAGAATGGTATATGTAGATCAAATACGTATTTGTTTTTTTTTTTTCAAATTAAAATTTATTCATTGAAAATTGTATTTATTTTATTTCAAATATTCTTTATTTCAAATAATTCTGTGTTCATATGCTTTTAAAAATTATAATACATTACAAAAATCATTTCTTTAAGAAATATTTTTTTCATTCTTTAACTTGAAATAAAAGATTTCTTAAAACTATAAATTCCGCTGTAATGTTAACAATAACATGAAACATTCTTTTCTCCATGTTTTAAGTAATAAATTTCATTCAAGCACTTCATAAAAACCTTATAGATATATTAAAAGATATTTTTAGAAATCCTCCACTTGACTTACATATGCAATATTAAATAAAGGTTAACTTCTAAATAATAAATTATTCCTGCAATAATAGTTTAAATCGTAAAATCCTGGCAGAAAATATTTTATTAATTCATTTGATATACGATTATGCTTTTGGTGAAATATTTCTTTTATTCCTCCTAAGGGAATATAAATATAATTCAAAAACCTAACAAAGGATTTTGTAGTTTATTTTGTTCCCTAAAATAAATCAAATTAATAATAACAAAACCACATAATAACCCTGGTACTAAAATTTATTTTGAAGAAAGGGGTTTATTCTCCAAAATATTAATAATTAAATTATGGCAAAAATTATTTATTTCATTATGAATTTAGAATTTTATGTTTTCCTTAGCAATTATGCTTGAAACTTTTATGTTTGATTCAAAATAAAATAAAAATATTCTTTCAGGGTAAATTTTATGAATAATTTTAAATGAAATTTAATGTTTGGTTGATCATTATCTTAATGAAATTATTTCTTGCTTCATTATAGGAAATGGCCATTAAGTTAACATCATATATTAAAAATATTGATCAAGTTGAAAAGCTTAAGCAATTTAATTTTTACCGTTTATTTCTAATAATTTCTAAACATTTTTTTCAAATAATTTCTATAATTTTCTATTTCTATTTATGACACAAAATTTTTCTTATAATTATGTGTTTAGATGCTTTAAAAGTTATAATATATCATAAAAACAAATATTTTAAAAATAATTTCTTTCATTCTTTAACTTGAAAGAAAAGATTTATTAAAAACAATAAATTTGCTGTAATGTTAACAATAACTTGAAACTTTTTTTTTACTCCGTGTTTTAAGTAATAAATTTCATTCCAAGCACTTCATAAAACCTTATAGATATATTAAAAGATATTTTAGAAATCCTCCACTTGACTTACATATGCAATATTAAATAAAGGTTAACTTCTAAATAATAAATTATTCCTGCAATAATAGTTTAAATCGTAAAATTCCTGGCAGAAAATATTTTATTAATTCATTTGATATACGATTATGCTTTTTTGGTGAAATATTTCTTTTATTCCTCCTAAGGGAATATAAATATAATTCAAAATCCTAACAAAAGATTTTTGTGGTTTATTTTGTTCCCTAAAATAAATCAAATTAATAATAACAAAACCACGTAATAACCCTGGTACTAAAATTTGTTTTGATGAAAGGGGGTTTTATTCTCCAAAATATTAATAATTAAATTATGGCAAAAATTATTTATTTCATTATGAATTTAGAATTTTATGTTTTCCTTAGCAATTATGCTTGAAACTTTTATGTTTGATTCCAAAATAAAATAAAAATATTCTTTCAGGGTAAATTTTATGAATAATTTTAAATGAAATTTAATGTTTGGTTGATCATTATCTTAATGAAATTATTTCTTGCTTCATTATAGGAAATGGTCATTAAGTTAACAACGTATATTAAAAAATAATGCTCAAATTGAAAAGCGTAAGCGCTTTAATTTTACCGTTTATTTCTAATAATTTCTAAACATATTTTTTTTCAAATAATTTTTACAATTTTCTATTTCTACTTATGGCACAAGAATGCATACATAATACATTAGATCTGCTAAATAATGAAAATGTTTTAAATTTTAAAAAAGGAAAATTGTTTATTTTTAGCTTAATTTAACATGAAAAAAATTATAAAAATTAAGAAAATATTTAACTATTCAAAAAATTATATTTTTTCGTTTTTTTTTTAAAGCCATGAAAATGAATTGAAAAATAAAGAATTCTCTTATATTTTGTTAACTTTTGTTTTCAAGATTAGTCTATTTCATTTTAAAAACATCTATGTTATGGAATGGTAAATAAATCTTTCGTAAAAAAAATAGTAATCCATAGTTTAAGTATAATAATCATATCATAAATGTTTCATATAAAAATAATACAAATTCGTATTTCTCATAGTGTATTTAAGGAAAATATTTAATTTGAAAAAGTATATTATTTCTATTTTCCTTTACGAAACTAATGAATTGCAATTTTTTTATTTTGTAAATATTTTTTATTTTCAAAAACTAAAAATTGATGTTTCAATTATCAAAATCCATGCCTACAAACAGAGATTGAAGAATCGGAGTCTAGAATTGCAATCATGAGTTCGGTTTAAAAATGAGACTCCCTATTATTTTTTATAAAAATATAATTTATTTTTTTGAAAATTTGACGAATTCAAGTAAAAAATTAAATTTTTATGAGAAAATTGATACGAGTTAATGCTATGAGCCAATAGCCAATTAAATGTTGTGATGATAGCCTGAAATGGAATGACAGAAAATGAAAAAAAAAAAAGTCACGGGATATGAAGTATCCGTGAGGTAAAATACTATTTCTAATTTTTGAATTCATTTATTTACATTCACCTTTCAAGTTTATTAGCTTTCAATCAGCTAAATTAGCATATAATTTAAAAAATGTTGAGATAAACCATTAAAAAACATGGTGGTGCTAGTGTTATAAAATTAGAAAGGTAACACGCCTCGTTAGAAGTACAAATGTACTAATTTTTTTCTTAGATGTAAGCTTGTTTGTAGACGTTTAAATATAAACATGTTCTACTTTGATCTTCACTTAATTGCATTTATTACTTTTTTTTAGCCTTTTAATTTCGCATTTTGTGATACAATCTTTTAGTGAAAATTAACAATAAATCATTTAACATAACTTAGGCAAACTCCAGTGCAATAACCCAGAATCTACAACATAAATGAGGCAAGATATTTTTCATAATTAACCTTGCATTTATAACGTTGTAAATAATCATTTATACAGCATTCATACTTTAGTTATTCTATTGAAAGACAATGAATTTCTGTCATCAGACAATTTTAAATATTAATCTTTTTGAAATATCTTATTTAAAATTATTTTTAAAACATATGTGGAATGATATATTTCTGTTTCATTAAATTTTAATAGCATTGTGTAAATATTCGTCTTAGAAAATACAAATTAATGCCACATTACAAATAAAGTTTGAAGAATGCATAAACGTTATTAGTCGTCCATGCATTTAATAGGAGAAAGTCGTCATGGTATATAAATCTTTCAATATAAATATCCCCTTTTGTAAGCATTTTATATTGCCACACATTTTTATTTCTGAAACAAAATTTATTGGTCCACTTTTTAAGTTTCATTTCAATACAAGGAAATAGTATATATGCGCATCATTTAAATTTAATATTTATTTGTGTTTTACATGATTTCCGTTTACATAGAAAAATATTAGTATCATTCTGCATGAAGTCTTGCGTTTGTTATAAAAATTTCTCTACAGTAAAAAATTAAAATTATGTATAACCTTATAAATTATTATTATTATACATCAATATAAAAGACAAAGTGTCACTTAGGATTAAATTGTTTTACTTTTTAAATTATAAATCAACATATCATTCCACAATTTTGTATATATATTTAATATTGTTACATTCTTTCAAAGCTGTCTTTACATAATCCAGAGCATTGAAATTTCAATAATAATCTTCTATCATTTCTATTTCTCTTTTTTTTTTTTTTGGCAAAGAACAAAATTAAAAGGATCTATTTTCTAAAAAAAAAAAAAGTGTCAAATTACTTGAATTTACTTTTTTACATTACGTTTCGTCTGCATTTTACTTTTTTACATTAAAAAAAAATGTAAAAAAAATGTGCTTGTGAAAACATGAAAAGGAAGAATTTTTCGTATAAAAAAAAGATTGTTCATATTTTAATGCATTTTTTTCTTCTTTTCATTGGGGATTCAGATGTTTTTACCTTACAAAAAAAATTCGGTATTGTTGAGAACTCATTTCTTCTTCTAAAAAATCCTGGAAACGTGTTGGCCAACTTGATCGCTAAAACCTTTATTTACCATCCCATAGCCTGTCGAATTTCGTCATAAAAGAGTCCCTTAAGGCTATGTGAGCGAGTAAACAACGTAATGGTGTAGAGAAAAAAACACACCTTAAGAAATTTTTATGCATGCAATTTTCCCATATGATATCTTAAAAGAAAATTGCATTTATGGCTGCAGTGTGAAAGATGCTTTGCAAAAGAGGTGGGGAAAAAATGGTGAGCTGTCGGGTTTTTCAAGCTTTGTTAAAAGTGTCGCCATCGGGAATTTAATTAAAAAATTGTTGAAGATGCTTTAAAACACTTTTTTTCTCATAATTTCTTGCTTGCATTTAAGGTGGATTATTTTCTTAGGATGAATATTATGCAGACACAAGTTATACAAAAGTTTTTTTTCATATCTAGCAATGAATTTTTGTTCCATTAAAATATTTTGCATATTCTAAAATAAATCCATAATGAAAAACTTATTAGTTTTTCTTTTTCTGATCAATGTTATTTATTAAATTTCCTCAGCAAAGAAATTTTCAGCTTTGTTTGATCTTGTAATGTGAAGCTAGTCCTTTGTTGTGAAATATTTTGGAGATAGGATGTTTATTACTTATTCTGTAGAATACGAGATTGTCGCAAGCTGCGACTGCTCGCGAATACGACTGCTTTTATTATTATCACCTTGCCAATTCATAAAAATTGAAATAGAAAAATAAAATATAATACAGAAAAATTTGCTTAAATTAATTTTTGGTACTGAGAAAAATAATAAAATTAATGGCTAAAATAGAGTTTGTTACAAATTGTTTGTTCATTGTTACTTTAAATTAATTGGAAAATAATTGGTATATATGTGAAAATATATAATATAATGTAAATATATAACATATAATAGATGAAAATGTATTATATTTATATCAAAATATATTATAATGAAATTCATGAAAATCCTTATTTTTAACTCAAAATTTGATGAAAAGTAATTTTCAGTTGAAGGTAACGATTTTCAAGAATCTCTTTATCAATTTTTCTCATATATACATAATAATTTATACAAACAAAAATAAAATTATCAATCTACAAGTACGTGTGAAAAATATGAAAGTATTCAGATATTTTTCCTAAAAACCATATATCTTCCAAAAAAAAATCTCATTTTATTGTATAATCGGTAACTTTATGAATTAAATTTTTGTAGTTTGAAAAGTGTGGTAAATTCATATAAATACATTTCCCAATTAAAAAAAACTACGTTTGTGATGATAACATATATTTATGTAAAATTATTAATTATTAACATCAAAATAAATTTATATATTTATTGACTTATGTAAAAGATAGGTTGTCACTAATTTTTTAAAAGCATTTCTTTTAGAAATATTTGCCAAAAAAGATATTTCAGTTTTTTTTTTAGTGATATGTTATATTTTCTAATACAGAGAAAATTTAACTTATTTTGGAGAAAATTCAGATAATGTCATATGATTTAAGTAAAATTATTTATTATGTATTTCACTTTGTAAGCATTTTATAAAAACATCTTAAATATTCATTCATGATTGATTTTATATTAAACCGGTTTAGAAACTACCGGTGTCTAAATAATCTTAAATGAAAACCAAAGTATGTGAACGTTAATCGAATGAAGAACGTTAAATTAGCATGTGAGATTTTTTTTTCTTTTTGTAGTTTAAATTTAAGCATACACGCGAAACATATGTCAATTATTATTATTTAAAACATTTATAGGTAATGATAGATTAAAACAAACAACTAGCTTTTCCGAATTGTTTCATATCAAACTAACTACTAAAACTGCACTGTTGCTTTTTATTTTTCAGAAAATTGTTAAGAAAAAGATAATTTAATCTAATTGAAAATTTTTAAGTAGTTGAGGATTAAAAATCAATCTGAATCTAAACACTTTTCTTAGCAAACACAGAGAAAAAACACATCTTGAATATTTCAATCAAACCAACTTAAAACTAATGTTTCATTTTTTTTTTCTAGTACTCCCTTTTTGTTAAAAATTTCTTTTAAAAACACGGAAAACATTTTTAAATTACCAAAACATATCATTATTTAATTTCATGAAAATATTCTCTATAAATTTAATATTAAACAGCCATACAAATCAATATTTTTTTCCCAGATTTAGAGAGGTAATTACTTAATAAAATCCATTTATAAATTTAGTTTTATGGATCCTTACGAACAAATTGAACTTTATTTTAGGGATGTTTTACTACGACACTTCACCATGAATTCTATTTAAGGCAGTGTTCAGTTTTCGACAGTAAATATTTATCCTCCAGGTGCATTATTTCATTATGCAGCTGGTCTTAATAGTCTTGGAAATCTCAAAAATATATTCAACTGTGATGCATAAATTTATCACAATTTGATAGGGAAGAAAAGTGATTTTAAAATAGGGTTCCATTTTACCAAACACATAAAAGTATTTAAAGGATTTTGTTGCATATTTTAACGATTTCAGTGTAGAATTGCATGAAAGGAAAAATTATTTTTGTTTCAGTAATTGGCCGTAGTTTATACAAACATAATTTTATTAAAACCTTAAGTAGCACATTTTATTGAAATGATATGATGATACTTGTATTGCTTATAAACTTTATGTATAAGCCTCAAGATTCATTATTATGAATATAATGCTTTGATTTACATAAATTACATTAGTTCGTGATTATTATTTCAAATAAGAAAACACATAAATATTTCAGAATAATGGTCGATTATGAATATTATATAAATATTCCATTTAAATAAAGGAAAGAAATATCAAAATTTTTCGTAAAAAATAATTGTATTTTAATACAATCAATTATTATATAATACAACCAATTATTATTTAATACAATCCATTATTATAGTACTTTAAATCTAAAATATTGTATTGTATATGTACATGTATTTGCTTAAACATATTTAATATTTCTTATACCTGATATTTTGATGTAACAATTAATTACAATTTTAACAAAGTATTAATAAAACTGTCATAATACATGTCATTTTCAAAAAAATATCAAAAGCATTAAAATTATTTTACACATTAAACAAAAATAATTTCAAAGTGAATCTTTTCTTAATGTTAGTGCTTTTTTTTTTTAAATTTAAGTACCTTAATAATTATTTTAATTACCTGAATCACTAAGATAAAAACATTTCCCAAAATATATTTTTTTTAATTTATTAGTTTATTAAGAGTCTATTTTTTTTCTTTTGTCATGAGATACAGATTCAATTTAACGATTAGATAATTTCCAAAATGTTAATTGCTTCCTTTATAATTATTGCAATCAGTTTGAAATTTTATATCAGTTGAAATTTTTAATTTATTAATAACGATTTAAATAACTGATTAACTACCAGTTATAAGAATCGCAAAATAATATTTAAAGAAATAAAAAATATGTATATAATTAAAACTTAACAGCAGTAACCTTCCCACCATCATCATTAGTGTAATTAAATTATTTTCATTAAACGATTATTAAAAATTAATTATTAGCATCATATAAAATAAATTAAATTGCTTCTTTTAAAATATAAAATATAAAAATAAATAGTATTTTAATATTAATTATCCTTTTTTTTTTTATATTTCATATCAAAATTTAATTAGAATCTTCTCGAGAAAAAAATAAAATCATATGTTTAGTTTTAGTTAGCTAATTAGAATTATCAATGTAACCATAGTTAGGTAATTTTAATTATCAAAGCAATTACCACATATTATAATTTGTTTTAATTTTACATTTCCCATTTATAAGAAAAGAAAAAATGTTGTTCAAAATGAGAACCGTTAGTATCTGTACACAAAATATTTCATTTTTAGATGAATAGAAGAGAACGTTATTAATTTTTGGCGAAATTTAAAAGTAACATTTTCTAAGAAAATAGCATCATTTATTTAACAGATACAAAATATGCAGAATGAAACTTAAAGCTACCAAATAGACAGGAGAAATCACGAAAAAGGAGCAACAATATATCGATAATATACCTTAGAAATGTGCATGAACGAAATAAATTGATTACATTGTTGGAAGATTTATGAATTTGCGTAAGAAATGGTTAAACACTTTTTATTTGTAGATATTTAAAGATGAAATTTTGAAGTTCTTCGTGTGATGTGATAAGAAATCATTTATCAACAAATAATTTAATGAAACCTTTAAGCATTCAAGTTCATGTTTTCCTTACACATGTAGTTGTTAAAAATGATGCATGTTATTGTTCATGAATTCATCTTTAGCAAATTTATACATTTTTGAAAGAGTTCGTTTAAATTTTTATGTATTGCTTGTATTTTAGATCAAGGGCAACTGCAATATTAAGATCAAAAAAAAAAAATTTTTGATTAAATGTTAGAAGTAGGTAGATCAACATGCTCTACTGGACTGCAGATCCAAGAACGGCTCTTCTCTTGGTTGATGATTTCTGGTTTAACTTGAAAATAATAGTTTAAAAACCAGTTATCAACAATGAAATATTGATGAAAGATATACATATAGAGGAGGTAGTACTTTTATGTGGGATGATATCTCTTTAGATTGTCCATAGACCTCCACGGGCCAGACGTTAATGTTAATATTTTCTGTTTCATATACTTTGTAGAAGTTTTAAAAACACAAATTCATATTTAGGAGATTCAACTAAGAATGACTAAGAAATATGATGGACATCCATTACGAGAAGATGTGCTAATATGTACTCCATCATCCCTTTAGTTTCTGTCCTTGTTGTAGCCACTGTAAGAATGTTATCACTTTCTACTATATTCAAAAGATTACATCAACTATTAAGAACCCCTTGTTTTATATCTCAGAGATGGACAGATCAACATGTCTACTGATTGCAGGTCAAAAGTAGGGCTTTTATTTTGGCTGATGAGCCTTCGTTTAACATGAAAAACTAGTTTAGAAAGCTTAAAACCAATTATCATCCAAATATCGAAGAAATATAATCTAGAGAGATGTAGTATTTTTGTATGGGTCTCTTTAGATGGGTTCTTCTGTGTCTTTTCACATGGAACCATGGAAGTTCAAATTTTAAAGAAAAATCCTTTATAATTTTGTGCGATTTATGTAGGTGTAATAGACAGAGGAATAAAAATACATGATTGAATTATTTCACCCAACAAATCCAGACCATTATATTTTGTATAGTGGATGATTATCTTCAGCAACAAACTTACCAATACAATGAGCGACCAGCTTGAGGTTTGGAACTTTTAGTATTGCAAAAACTTGTGTTTGCTCCAACAAAGCTTGTTACGATACTCTTAGTTTGGATATTGCAACACCAGGAGTAATTTTGCAAGAACTAAGGCTATCAATGTATATAACCTATGTATCCTAATTTCGGCAGAATCGCATATGGCCTGTGTTGTATTGGTTCTGAGGGTAATGGCACGCTTATTGAATATACTTGTCTTGCAGACAATTGACGAATCCAGTTTGTCTATTTATGAAAAAAACTTTTATCTAACCACAATT
The DNA here is from genome assembly GCA_021605095.1 of Caerostris extrusa. Classification (NCBI taxonomy): domain Eukaryota; kingdom Metazoa; phylum Arthropoda; class Arachnida; order Araneae; family Araneidae; genus Caerostris; species Caerostris extrusa. The sequence continues at coordinate 40,402 of BPLR01019719.1, read as the reverse complement.
GTCTGATAAATTACCACCTTTTACACATTACCTTCTATGATATGAATTATTTGTGCCAGTATGAATAAAATAAGTTCATATTTGTCCAGTTATCGTTATTCATGTGATTTTTGGATGCCAAATGAATAGCAAACATAAAAATATAAAGTAGTTCTGAAATTATATTTTTTATCTTAATTATTTTAAGTTCTCTTACTGTCAAATTTCATATACTTGTTAACAAATATGAAAATATTACTTATTCTATTCAACGAGTTTTTAAAATACATAATTATTCATATAAAAAATAGTAATTATGAATATGCTGATATTTTCTATGTTTAGGTCATTATTGTTTTTAAATATATTAAGTATTGTTTTATAAATTCTTTTATAATGTCAAAAATATTTTTTAAATTTAACGAAGCATTTTACGCAATTATAACGAAATTTTTACAACTTAAATTATTTTAATATCCTTTGTTGATTTTATACTGAAATTATATTTATGCAAATTATATTTTGTACTTTGTATTGTCATTATGTTTTGTACATTTGTTATGTTAATAAAATTTGTACGATGAAAGGTATGAATTAGTAACTTTTGGAGAACAGCAAAAGTTTAACTGTTTTACGAATATAAATTTTTTAAAACCAGATTATTTCAAATGCATATTTTTAATGTAAATAAGAATTTAGTTATTTCAAAATTAATTAATATATTTATAAAATCAACTTATTGAAGTACTAGAACCAACGAAGATAATATAGATTGCAGAATTCCTATTATTAATGTAGAGCAAAAAAAAAAAAAAAAAAAAGAAGAAAACTAAAAGACATCGAAATTAAATGTAGTTAATAACTTACAATGTAAAGAAGGCTGACTAATTTCAGTAGAAGATCGTGTTTGCCTGTCAACATACAAACTCTGTCGAATATCCTGTATATTATTCGAACACCCAGTAATTAAATGAAAGCTTTTCAGCTACTAACCAATTTACTTTAGAGGGCTTTTAAATATATAGGATATTTTGTCTTTAAATATTAAATGATTTTGTAGGATATACTAAATAATGCTAATAATTTAAATATATTGATTTTGTAGAATTAATAAAATTTTACGTTTTTAAAATAATATTATGTGTTTAATAAATATGGTTTCAAGACTAAAAAAGGTTTTTGCACTGAAAAATTTTGAATTCAGGTATAAAAAATTATAATAATATTAGAACGTTAAGCTCAAAAATCCAAAATATATATTAATTATTTTGATAAAAATTATATAATTTAATGAATAAAATGTTTCTGATAAAATGCTGATTAAGAAAAAAAGTTTCTTCGCGGTTCTAAAAATTAAATTATAAAATCTCTTCTCCATAAACAAAAAATTAGTACAAATTGAAATTAAAACGTTGCTACACTTAACTATGATTAGATTACCAAAAACAGCATAAAATCTTTGTTTAGTAATATATAATTCAATTTATTTATAGACTAGTTCCATTTAGAGGGGCCTGATGACAGAGTGTCTGGCGCTCGATGTCAATCACACGTTTCGAATTCGTGTTCCGGTGTGCCATGGATGTTTGTAATAGCTCGGAATCCACTTTAAACCACATGTCCTAATATATGACTACTACTGCACTACATCACATCATTGTGCCTAGAGTTGAGTTTCTCCTTTTACAGTGTGGGAATGATGTGGGTGAAAAGCTCTGATCGGGCTCTGTGACTCACGGTCATAGGAGACAGGATTAAAGTGGATTCCAAAACACTACACACATCCATGGCACCGCTAAGATTCGAACACGAAACATGGGGGTACTGAGAGATGGAGTGCTAGCCATTCGGCCATCAGGTTCCACAGATTTAATATGACATAGAACGTTGAACGTAGAGCTAACAACTCTACCCTTAAAAAGAAAATATCTATCCTGTTTTGGAATTTGCCAGTAGCAGATGGCTATGGTGCAACATGGACTGTAGTGCCAGGGAGATAGTTAGTCAGTTCTGTTTTGACATTAATACATAACATTTTTAAATTAAAACATGGCTTCCTTTAATGATTAATATCATATCGTTCATCAATTTATTATCATATAATTGTAACATTTATAGCTTTAGTTAATGATTATTATATAGCTTTATTTGCAGATTAATATAAAGTTTCATTTGTATTAATATATATTAAATCATAATTTTTCGTAAATAAAAGCGAATATTTCTTTATATTTCACGAAATTCTAACTTAATTCTAAATCCGTATATGTTACTGAATGCAGATATAAATATTTTATAAAATAAATATTAGCCTGTTGACAGCAAAAGAGAAAAACATCCATTTATTTTTTTTAAAAAGCTTAATCCATTGAATTAAAAAAATAATAAAAACTTGAAACTGACAAAATGTTAATCTCGCTGAAATACCCTTCTCTCGTCTTCAATATGAGACTGCTCGCTTTAAGGAACACTTCATTAATAATCGCTCACCATTCATTAAACTAAAAATAAAATTCCCCTTTTTTGAGTGCACTGATGCAACATCAAATAGCAATTACTGATTCTTTTTATACAATTTAATGATTTTTGTAACTGAAGGGACGGTTGATAGATATCATTTAATGATTTTTATGATGAGTGTTTGAAAGAAGTTGGAAAGTAATTGAAGTTTTTTTTTTATCATTTTTTTTTATGCCATTCATTATGACCCCTTGTTTTTCCAAATGCATTTCCCATTCGAAATAAATCAGACATTTCTTTTTTAGTGAGCCTGCTAACAATAGCAAACTGTGTATTTCTTTAATCAAATTTGGATGAGTGGAAAAATAATGAACATTTCAAAAGTTAATTGCTCTATGAAAAGCACAGGATGTGCATCTCATTGCTAACTCGTAGGATTAGAGATTCCATCTATTATGATTATTTTTATTAATAAATTTTTTCCCAACTAAGCACATAATGTGCTAATAAATTCATGGAATGATTCTTTTTTAAATTAAAAAAAAATGAATAGTTGGACGTTTTACATTTGCTTGATTAAATTATGTCTTTTACAATTTATCAAAATAAACTCAAATAAATAGCGGAGTCGAAATTATTTTTAAATATTTATTGTTACATGCTTTTTTTTTTTATTCTCAAATATTTTTTTTTTTTCAATTAATATTCTATAATGATACTATCTCTTATTAATTTGAAATGAAACATTTGTCTTCTTCCTAATGTTGTGTTAATAAAAGAAAATGAATGACAATACATGCAAAAATGATGATAATATTTTAAAGGACGATTAATGGAATGTTAAAGATGCTTACATCATTTATTCTGTAGAATTGAAAAAAATGTTATCATTAATATCGTTATTAAAAATGCAAGTAGGAAAAAAATGAATTTATATCATTTTGTTTTCATGTAATCTGTATCTTGTTGCGAATTATTATGGAAATAATTATATTGAACATTAATTTTTCTAATAGTAAATACTAAAGGTTTAATTTTACTAGTCATTTTTTTTATTCATTTTTAAAGTCAAAAATTTGAAATTTCATTTTTAAAATCTAAAATTTCTAAAATCTATTTATTTTAAAAACGAGCAATTTTCATTAATTAATTATGCCTGTAATTCAAACAGAATTTAGTGTGCTGAATATTTTGAGGGTATAATGTATCCTAAAAGTGACAAAAATATTCATTTTTTTCTATTTCGTTTTTCAACTGAACCACTTCTTAAAATATATGTTTAAAATTCTGTAGTTATTACCATATTATTGCAACGAGTTATTCAAATGTTTTGACTCAGAGTCGATACCGAAATTAGCATTTGTTTTGACTACATGAGATGCAGTTGCTATCGCATATGCCTAAACATATCTTTCATGCAATTTTGAGCAATTCAAGTGCTTAATTGGATGTCATTTTTTAAAACAGGAGTTTGTTTTTATTCATATCACAAGGCCATTTTACTTTAGAACTTACTCAGCAATATAAGAACTGATGATCATGCAATTCTGAATATTATCGTCTTCCTCGATAAATTTCATAAGCATGTTTTTGGCCCATGAGGATTACGTTCATAACAGAATAGTAACAAAAAATGAATGAAATTAAATATATATATATGTCTATTTGTAATAGACATAAGTTGAAAATTAAAAATTCATTAAATCAAATATTTAAATCATAGGAAACAAAAAAAATAATCAAAATACTTTAAAAATATTGTTATCTTTGTTATTTATAAAAACAAAAAGTATTATATTATTCGTCAAGTTATTAAATATGTTCGTTTACATTAAATAGAAACATGTATTATCCTTATTCTACATCTATTTTCTATAAATGATCCTTATGTTTTAATTGTTTTTATGATACAAAAGTCTATAGATAAGAATATGCATTTAATTATAGTATTCACTTTGTAAAGGAACAAAAAATTACTTTTAACTATATAAATTTCTATAGTATTTCTAAATTTAAAACAGTAGGAACTACAAAGTTTTGTTAAAATACATATATAATATATTTAATAAATTTACAAAAATTCTGTTTAAATACGATAAATTTGTGGGTTTTTTTTCTTCTAAAGATGCACCTTAATTTTATTTTGCTATGAGATAGAAAGGTATTTTTGAATAAAAAACATATTTGTTTTGCTTACAAATTCAAATTTATTGACTAAAATTTTATTTAAAATTCTTTTTATTGTTTATTTCATATAATTCTGTGTTTATATGCTTTAAAATTATAATACATCACAAATAACGAAATATTTTAAGAAATATTTTTTTTTTCATTCTTTTTTAACTTGAAAGAAAAGATTTCCTAAAAACCATATATTTGCTGTAGTGTTAACAATAACTTGAAACTTTTTACTCATGTTTTTGGGTAATAAATTTCATTCCAAGCACTTCATAAAACCTTATAGATATATTAAAAGATAATATATTTTTTTAGAATTTCTCCACTTGACTTACATATGCAATATTAAATAAAGGTTAACTTCTAAATAATAAATTATTCCTGCAATAATAGTTTAAATCGTAAATTCCTGGCAGAAAATATTTTATTAATTCATTTGATATACGATTATGCTTTTTAGGTGAAATATTTCTTTTATTCCTCCGAAGGGAATATAAATATAATTCAAAATCCTAACAAAAGATTTTGTACTTTATTTTGTCCCTAAAATAAATCAAATTAATAATAACAAAACCACATAATAACCCTGGTGCTAAAATTTTTGATGAAAGGGTTCTATTCTCCAAAATATGAATAATTAAATTATTGCAAAAATTATTAATTTAATTATTCATTATGAATTTAGAATTTTAAGTTTTCCTTTAGCAATTATGCTTGAAACTTTTATGTTTGATTTCAAAATAAAACAAAATATATCTTTCAGGGTAAATTTTATGAATAATTTTAATGGAAATTTAATGTTTGGTTGATCATTATCTTAATGAAATTATTTCTGCTTCATTATAGGAAATGGCCGTTAAGTTAACATCATATATTAAAAAATAATGGTCAAATTGAAAAGCTTAAGCAGTTTAATTTTTCCGTTTATTTCTAATAATTTCTAAACATTTTTTTTCAAATAATTTCTATAATTTTCTAATTCTACTTATGACATGAAATTTACATTTCATAAAAAATTATTGATTAGCATGCTTATTATATCTGCTAAATAAAGAAAAAGTGTGAAATTTTTAAAAAGGAAAATTATATATTTTAGCTTAATTTAACGTGAAAAAAATTATAAAAACTATGAAAATATTTTTAAATTCAAAAATTATATTTTTTTTTCATTTTCTTTTTAAATCCATGAAAAAATGAATTTAAATATAATAAATTCTCTAATATTTTGTTAATTTTTGTTTTCAATATAGTAATTTACTTCATTGTAAAACATCTACTTTATATAATGATAAATGAATAAATTTTTCTTCAAAAAATAATAATCGATAGTTTAAATATAGTAATCATATCATAAATATGCTTAAATTTTTCAGATTAAAAAACAATATAAATCCGTATTTCATAGTGCATTTAAAGAAAATATTTAATATTAAAAAAAAAAAGTATATTATTTCTATTTTCTTTTACGAAGCTAATAAATTCCATTTTTATTTTATAAATATTTTTTAAATAAAAGTATGTTCCAATTAGGAAATTCCATGCCTATAAACAGAGATGGGGAGTTAGAGTGTAGAGTTACAATCATGAGTTCGATTAGACTCTCGACTATTTTATAAAAATATAATTTATTTTTTGAAAATTCGAAGAATTCATGTTAAAATAAAATGTTTATGAGGATATTCATCTGCACCTTTAAATAATACAAACAGTAACAATAATAGTTACCGCTTTTTACTATTTTAACAGCAAGCTGGGTAAGATATAAGTGATAGACTCTTCTTGGCACTGAGACATATCAAAATCTTTCTTGAATCAACATGAAAGATAATATGGAAACTATTATATTATTAAAGAAAAATAAGGTTTAATTTATAACAGATATATCATCTTTATGTTTACCATGTACCATTTTATTTTGCTTTTCTTAAACTCATCTCTATTACTTTGGTAACTATTGATGTCGTACTGTTATTTTGATAAGATATATGTAGTTTAGGTGAACAAATTTAGAGTATACAAGATTGTATTTTCAGTAAATTGAAATACTACACCTCTAAAGCCATAAAAAATATTTTTATCTGAAAACCACTTTTTAATGATATTTAGGTTTAATAAAAGTTATTGAATTTCTTAATTCATTAAATATTATACTATAGTAATTTTATATGGCAGATATGTATATGGCAGATTACCCAGCCCTATCTTCAAATCACAGTAATTATTTTATATATAGCCCTTTAATTTAATTATTTATATTGTTAATTTCAAAGTAACTCTTCAATCCTTTTTGCTTTTGTATGTTTAACATGCAAAATTTCAAAACAAGTAATTCAAAATTTATATTAATATTAATTTTTGAAATACCTTATTAAAATTAATTTTTTAAAAGTTATTGAATGATATATTTTTGTCTCATTAAATTTAAAATAAAAAATTATTTTTATACTACATTTAAATTGAAATAAGAGTAACGATACGGATAAAAACATCATGCGTCTCAGAAAATATAAATTAATGTTTAAGTTTAAGAATGAATAAACATTATTAATTGCCTATGACTTTTATAGGGAGGAAACATTCATGGTATATAAAGCTACCAACATAAATATCCCTTTTGATTGCCAAACATTTTTTAATTCTGAAACAAAAATTTAGTGGTCTACTTCTTTAAATTTCATTTCTATAATCAAAACCAAAGATTAGATATGTCAAACATTTCATTTAATTCTATAATATTTATTTGTGTTTTACATGATTTTCGCTTACGTAGAAAAAGATTAGTATCATTCTGTATGAAATCTTGTTTTGTTTTACAAATTTTTCCTACAGTAAAAAATTTAAAACATATACACTCAAGAGCAAAATATTATTACCACCCCTACATTTGAAATGAACTCGCCTGGATGACGTGGAAGGCACGTGATCAGGTGGAAGTGGTATTTAACTGGTATTAAGTGGTGGTATTAATCCATGCCAAGGCGGGTTGAAGCTGCTTTGCACGCCCAAAGGTGGGCCAACTCGTTATTGACAGGTGGTCATAATGTTTTGGCTCTTGAGTGTATAAGCTTATTACATATCAATATAAAAGACAACGTATCACTCACGATCAGTTTGTTTTCCTTTTAAATTAAATATCAACATATCATTCCACAATTTTGTATATCTATTTAATGTTGTACATTCTGCTGTACATTAATGGTGTACATTCTGTACATAATCCAGAACAACTAGTGAAATTACAATAAAATCTTCTATCATTTCTATTTCTCTTTTTTTTTTTCTAAAGAAAAAAATTAAAAGGATATATTTTCCAAAAAAAAAAAGTGTCAAATTACTTGAATTTACTTTTTTACATTCCATTTTGAAAAAAAAGTGTACAAAAAAATTTTGTTTGTGAAAACATGAAAAGGAAGAATATTCGTATAAAAAAAGATTGTTCATATTTTAATGCATTTTTTTCTTCTTTTTCATTGGGGATTCAGATGTTTTTTACCTTACAAAAAATTCGGTATTATTGAGAACTCATTTCTTCATCAAAAATCCTGAAAACGCGTTGGCCAACTTGATCGCTAAAACCTTTATTTACCATCCCATAGCCTGCCGAGTTTCGTCATAAAGAGTCCCTTAAGGCTATGTGAGCGTAAACAACGTAATGGTGTAGAGAAAAAAACATACCTTAAGAAATTTTTATGCATGCAATTTTCCCATATGATATCTTAAAAAGAAAATTGCATTTATGGCTGTAGTGTGAAAGATGCTTTGCAAAAGAGAGGTGGGGAAAAAATGGTGAGCTATCGGGTTTTTCAAGCTTTGTTAAAAAAGTGTCGCCATCGGGAATTTAATTAAAAAATTGTTGAAGAGGCTTTAAAACACTTTTTTTTCTCATGATTTCGTGCTTGCATTTAAGGTGGATTATTTTCTTAGGATGAATATTATGCAGACACAAGTTATACAAAAGGTTTTTTTTCCATATCTTGCAATGAATTTTGTTTCATTCAAGTATTTTGCATATTCTAAAATAAATCCATAATGAAAAAGTTATTAGTTTTTTCTATGTTCAATGTTATTTATTAAATTTCAGCACCAAACAAATTTTCAGCTTTGTCTGATCTTCTAATGGGAAGCTATTCCTTTGTTATGAAATATTCTGTAGATAAGTTGTTTATTACTTTATGTGACAGCTTTTATTATTATCACCATGTTAATTCAGGAAGATTGAAATAAAAAATAAAATTTAAATTTAAAAAAGAAATTCTTTCAAGACAAAAAACAGCTTAAATTAATTTTTGGTACTCAAAAAAAAATAATAAAAATTAATGGCTAAAATAGAGTTTGTAACAAATTATACATTCTTACTTTAAATTAATGTGAGAATAACTGGTATGTATGTGAAAATATATAATATATAATATAAGAAAATGTATTATATATATATATGAAAATAATTGGTAAAAAGATTCATGAAAATCCTTATTTTTAACTGAAAATTTGATGAAAAGTAATTTTTTTGAAAATAATGATTTTCATGAATAAATTATTTTCACATATATACATAATAATTTATACACAAAATAAAATTATGAATCTACAAGAAATAAAAAAATATGAGTGTATCCAGAATTTTTTTCCTTAATACAAATATATCTTCTAAAAAAATTCTCATTTTATTGTATAATTTAATAGGGGACTTAATAAATTTATTTTTGTAGTTAGGAAAGGGCGTTGAATACATATAAATACATTTCACAATTAAAAAACCACTATGTTTGTCATAATAATATATATTTATGTAAAATTATTAATTATAACCATCAAAATAAATTATTGATATGTTCATTGTCTTATGTAAAAGATAATGTAGAGAGTAATTATTTAAAAATATTATTTTTAGAAATATTTGTCAAAAATTATATTTTAGGTTTTCTTGTGATATGTTTTCTAATAGAGAAATGTAGCTTATTCTGGAGAAAAATTCAGATATTTTTCATATACCGTCATATTATATAAGTAGAATTATTCTTTTTTGACTTTTGGATTCGTTATGAAGATGATTTATTTCAATTTATAAACATCTTATAAAAACTTCTTAAATAAATATTCGTTCATGATTGATTCATATTAAATCGGTTCAGAAACTATCGAGATCTGTGTTTCCTTTAAAACATTTTTGCATAAAAACAAAAGTGTGTGAACGTTAATCGAATGAAGAAAATTATATTAATATATCATTTTTTTTTTTTTTTTGTTTTAAAATTTAAATTTAAACATACACGTGAAAAATGTCTCAATTATTATTATTTAAAACATTTATACATAATTATAAATTAAAACAAATAGGTTTGTACAAATAATTTTTCCCGGGTTGTTTGATATCAAACGAACAACTAAAACTGCATTGTTGCATTATATTTTTTCAGAAAATTGTTTCAAAAAAATTTATTTAATATAATTGAAAATTGTTAAGAAACGGAATTTTAAAATAACAATCAGAAGCTAAACACTTTTCGTAGCAAAAACAGTGAAAAGCACATCTTGAATATTTCGATGAAACCAACCAAAAACTAAAAGTGATAATTCTTGATGATTTTTCTTCTACTCATCTTTTTTTTTTTTTTAAAAATTTATTTTATTAAAAACGGAAAATATCTTTAAATTAACAAAACATATCATTCGATTATTATGTGAAAATATTGTCTTTACATTTAATATTAAGCAGACATACAAATAAATATTTTTTCAGATTTACGAAGGTAATTACTTAAAAATAAAATCCATTTACAAATTGAATTTTATGATCTTTTCGAACAAATTCGAACTTTATTTTAAGGATGTTTTACTACGACACTTCACCATGAATTCTATTTAAGGCAGTGTTCAGTTTTCGACAGTAAATATTTATCGTCCAGGTGCATTATTTCATTATGCAGCCGGTCTTAATAGTCTTGGAATTCTCAAAAATATATCCATCTGGGAAGAGTAAATTTATCACAATTAGATAGAGATGAAAAAAAGTGATTTTATAATAGGGTTCCATTTTACCAAACACATAAAAAGTATTTAAAGGATTTTGTTGCATATATTAACGATTTCAGTGTAGAATTGCATAAAGGAAAATGATTTTTGGTTCAGTAATTGGCCGTAGTTTATACAAACAATTTTAATAACGCAATTAAGTAGTTCATTTTATTGAAATGATATAATGGTGCCTGATTTGATTAACGCTTTGATTTACATAAACTATATTAGTATATGATTATTATTGTAAATAAGATAACACATAAATATTTCAGAATAATAGTCGATAATGAATATTATAAAAATATTCCATTTAAGTAAAAGGAAAACTTTATAAAATTTTTCGTACAAAATAATTTTATTTTAATACATTCAATGATAATCAATTATTACAGTATTTTAAATATAAAATATTATTGTATTCTATATCTATTTTCTTAAACATATTTAGTATTTTTTTTATTATTTTTTGTTACCTATTATTTTTTGTAACAATTAATTAAAATTTTCACAAAGTATTAACAAAAATAGCTTTGTAAAAAAAATTATCAAAAGCATTAAAATTGTTTTACACATCAAACTAAAATAATTTCAATGTGAATCTTTTTCTTAATGTAGGTTTTTTTAGTGTTTTTCAATTAACTTTAATAATTATTTTAATTACCTGAATCTCTAAGATAAAAACATTTTACAAAAATATTTTTTTTTTTTTAAATTTATTAGTTTGTTAAGAGTCTATTTTTTCTCTTATGTCATGAGATACAGATTCTGTTTAACGATTAATAATTTCCAAAATGTTAATTGCTTCCTTTTTATAATTATTGCAATCAGTTTGAAATTTTATATCAGTTGAAATTTTTAATTTATTAATAAAGGTTTACATAACTGATTAACTACTAGTTATCAAGAATCGCAAAAGAATATTTAAAGAAATAAAAAATATATATATAATTAAAACTTAACAGCAGTAACCTTCCCACCATCATCATTACTCTAATTAAATTCTTTTCATTAAACGATTATTAAAAATTAATTATTAGTATCAGATAAAAATAAATTAAATTACTTCTTTTAAAGCATAAAATATTAAAATAAATAGTATTTTTTAATATTAATTATCCTTTTTTTTTTTTGTATTTAATATCAAAAATTTAATTAGACTTTATCTTGAGAAAAAAAGTAAAACCATATCTATGTTTAGTTTTAGTTAGCTTATTAGAATTATCAATGTAACCATAGTTAGGTAAGTTTAATTATTAATGCAATTACCACATTTTATAATTTGTTTTAATTTTACATTTCCCATTTATAAGAAAAGAAAAATGTTGTTCAAAATGTGAACCGTTAGTATCTGTACACGAAATATTTCATTTTTAGATGAATAAAAGAGAACGTTATTAATTTTTGCTGAAATTTAAAAAGTAACCTTTTCTAGCAGATTAACGTCATTTATTTAACAGATACAAAATATGCAGAATGAAGCTTAAAGCTACCAAATAGACAGGAGAAATCACGAACAAGGAGCAACAATATATCGATAATATACCTTAGAAATGTGCATAAACGAAATAAATTGATTACATTGTTGGAAGATTTATGAACTAAAGCTTGAATGTTTCTAAAAGAATTTGTGTAAGAAATGGTTAAACACTTTTTTATTTGTAGATATTTAAAGATTAAATTTCAGAAGCTCTTCGTGTGATGTGATATGAAATCATTTATCAACAAATAATTTAATGAAATATATTAAGCATCCAAATTCATGTTTTCCTTAAACGTGTAGTTGTTAAAAATGATTTATGTTATTGTTCATGAATTCACCTTTAGCAAATTTCTACATTTTTGAAAGAGTTCATTTAAATCTTTTTGTATTGCTTGTATTTTAAATCATTGTCAACTGTAATATTAAGATCACAGGAGGAAGTGTTAGAAGTAGGTTGATCAACATATCTACTTGACTGCAGGTTAAATCATAGTTCTTTTCTTAGCTGATGGTTCCCGGTATAACGTGAAAAGCTTAATTATAGTTTAGAAACCAATTATCAACCATCAAATATACATGAAAGGTATAGATAGAGAGGTGGTAGAATTTTGTAGGGGTGGTAATCTCCATAGATAATTCATAGACCTACATGTGGCTAGACGCTGAAATATTAATATTTTGTGTTTCATATACATTGGTAACAGTTTTAAAAATACAAATTTCATATCTAGAAGATTCAACTAAGAGCGACTTAAAATTATGATGGACATAAATAACAAGATGTGCTCTAAGTTGTACTCCAACAGCTTTTAATTTCGTACTTGTTGTAGCTAGCCACTGTCAGGATGATGTCAATTTCTACTCTATGCAGAGGAATTTAGGAAGATTGTCTGGTCCGAGGAAATACCCTAGCTTTCACTTCTCAGAGGGTTAGAGATGGGCAGATCAACACGTCTACTGCAGGCAAGAGTTTGGCTTCTGTTTTGCCTGATAAGCCCTGGTTTAACGTGAATAGCAATAGTTTAGAAAATTTAAAACCTGTAATCATCCCTCAAATATCGAAAAAGAGATTCTTTTGAGGGAAGGCAGTATTTTTGTAAGGGTTTCTTTTAGATGGATTGCTCTATGGAGCCATGGAAGTTCAATCCTTCAATCAATCGGTCAAATATCCTTTATAATTATATGCGATGTATGTAGGTGTAATAGATAGATAAATTAAAAATAGATGATCAAATAATTTCATTCGACAAATCCAGACTATATAGTTTGAATCATGGATGTATATTATCGATATATTGATAAGGTATATCGATAAAGTATATTATCGATATATTGTTTGAATCATGGATGATTCAGCATCAAACATACGAGTACATTGAGTAACTCGTTTGAGCTCTAGATGTGAATCATACAAAACTTGTCGTATTCCTGTAAGAAATGTCGTGGCAATCAATTTAGTTTGAACGCAAAGAGTAATTTTGCAAGAACTGAGGCTTTATTTTTTTTTTATTAACTTACTAATCTATATACTACTTTACTATCGTTTTATACTAATATCGTATACTAGCATTACAAAATCGGCTGAGTCACATACGGAATGTGATGTATTGGGTCTTGGGACAATGACACTCCGTATTGAACACACTTGTCTTAAAGACAATTGACGAATCTAGTTTGTCTATTTATGTAAAAACTTTTATACAACCACAATTATCTGATAACTTATCACCTTACACATTGCCTATTATGCTATGCATATTTTGTACCAGTATTAATAAAATAAGCGCATAATTTTTCGAGTTATCATTATTGTGATTTTTTGGAAACCAACTGAATCGCAAACATAAAAATGTAAAGCCATTCTGAAATTATATTTTTATCTTAATTATTTTAAGTTCTCTTATTGTCAAGCGTGATATACTTGTTAACAAATTTGAAAATATTACTTGTTTCATATCTTAAATGGGTGTCTCAAATACATAATTATTCATATAAAAATAGGAATTACGAATATGCTGATATTTTCTATGTTTAGGCCATGATTGTTTTTAAATATATTATATATTGTTTTATATATTATTTTTATAATTTCGAAAATATTTTTAAATTTGAAGAAAAAATTTTACGCAATTATAACGATAGTCTTTACTACTTAAATTATTTTAATATCTTTTGTTGATTTTATACTGAAATTATATTTATGCAAATTGTATTTTGTACATTTGTTATGTCATTATATTTTGTGCAGTTGTTATGTTATTATAATTTGTACTTTCATCACAAATTATGAATCAGTAACTTTTCGAAGAACAGCAAAAGTTGAACTGTTTTACTAATATAAACTTCTTACTAGCAGAACATTTTGAAATGCACTATTTTAATATAAATAAGAATTCAATGCTTTCGAAATTGATTATATGCTTGTAAAATAAGGTCACTATTGAAGTACTATAACCAACGAATATAATTTAGATTGCCTATAAATTCCTATTATTAAATTATAGCAAAAAAAAAAAAAAAAAAAAACTAGAAGACATCGAAATTAACTGTAGTTAATAACTTACAATGTAAAAGAAGGCTGACTAATTTCATTAGAAGATTGTGTTCGCCTGTCAGCATACAAGTTCTGCCGAATATCCTATATATCATTCGAACACCCGGTAATTAAATGAAAGCTTTTCAGATACTAACCAATTTATTTTAGAGTTCTTATAAATATATAGGATATTTTGAATATTTTGCCTTTAAATATTAAATGATTTTATAGAATATATAAATAAATAATGCTAATAATTTAAATATATTGATTTTGTAAGATTAATAAAATTTTACAGTTTTTAAAATACTATTATGGGTTTAATAAATATGAATTTAAAATTAAAAAAAAAAAAGGTTTAGCTGTAAATTATAATAATAATATTATTATTAGAATGTCAACGGCAAAAACAAAAAAATATAACAATTATTTTTATAAAATTGTTATTATCTGTTGAATATAATGTTTCTGATCGAACGTTGATTTTATTTTTTTTTCTCGGTTCTAAAATGAAATTGTAGAAGCTCTTCTTCATAAAATGAAATTAGTGACAATTGAAATTAAAACTTTTCTACTCTTAACTGGGAATTAGATCATATATTTCCAAAAACAGAATGAAAAAAATTTGAAAAAAAAAGTTTTTTAAAATAAAAAGCATAACATATAGCTTTATTATAGTTTATAACTTCCTTAATAGATTAATATTTTTATTTACATATTGTAGTATTTATAAATTAACAATCTAGCTTAATTTTTAAATATATGCATAACTTACTTTAACGATGAATATCATTTGCGGATTAATTTATAGGTTTATTTATTGATTTATAAGTAGTTTTTTAAATACATTTATAAAAGATTATTTTTATATTAATATATATTAAATCATATTTTCCTGTATATAAAAGTTGAATATTTTCAAATCTATAAAATCTAAATTAATTTTAAATCCATATATGTTACTGAATGCAGATATAAATTTTTTCAAAAATATTAGCCTGTTGACAGAAAAGACAGAGAAAAATCTCCATTTATTTTTTAAAAGAAAAGCCTAATCCATTGAATTAAAAAAAAAAAATCAAAACTGACAAAATGTTAATCTCACTGAAAGACCCTTCTCTCGTCTTCAATATGAGACTGCTCGTTTTAAGGAACACTTCATTAATAATCGCTCACCATTCATTAAAATAAAAATAAAATTCCCCTTTTTTGAGTGCACTGATGCAACATCAAATAGCAATTACTGATTCTTTTATACAATTTAATGATCTCTGTAACTGAAGGGACGGTTGATAGATATCATTTAATGATTTTTAAGATGAGTGTACGAAAGAAGTTGGAAAGTAATTGAAGATTTTTTTTTTTTTATCATTTATTTTTTATGCCATTCATTATGACCCTTGTTTTTCAAATGCATTTCCCATTTGAAATAAATCAGACATTTCTTTTTTTTAGCGAGCCTGCTAACAATAGCAGACTGTGTATTTCTTTAATCAAATTTGGATGAGTGGGAAAAGAATGAACATTTCAAAAGTTAATTGCTTTATGAAAAGCACAGGATGTACATCTCATTGCTAACTCGTAGGATTAAAGATTCCATCTATTATGATTATTTTTTTAATAAATTTTTTTCCCAACTAAGTACATAATGTGCTAATAAATTCATGGTATGATTCTTTTAAATTAAAAAATGAATAATTGGACATTTTACATTTGCTTGATTAAATTATGTCTTTTACAGTTTATAAAAATAAACTCAAATAAATAGCGTGAGTTCGAAATTATTTTTAAATATTTATTGTTACATGCTTTTTTATTCTCAAATTATTATTTTTTTTTTTTCAATTAATATTTTATAATGATACTATCTTTTATTAATTTGAAATGAAACATTTGTCTTCTTGCTAATGTTGTGTTAATAAAAGAAAATGAATGACAATACATGTAATAATGATGATAATATTTTAAAGACGATTAATGGCATGTTAACGATGCTTACATCATTTATTCTGTAGAATTGATAAAAAAAATGTTATCATCAATATCGTTATTAAAATGCAAGTAGGAAAAAATGAATTTTATCATTTTATTTTCATGTAATCTGTATCTTGTTGCGAATTATTATGGGAATAATTGTAAATATTAAACATTAATTTTTTTTCTAATAGTAAATACTAAAGGTGTAATTTTACTAGTCATTTTTTTTTTATACTCCCTGTAATTATGGGAATAATTATAAAATATTAAACATTAATTTTTTTCTAATAGTAAATACTAAAGGTGTAATTTTACTAGTCATTTTTTTTTTTTTTTTTTTTATTCATTTTTAAAAATCAAAAATTTGAAATTTAATTTTTGAAAATCTAAAATTTCTAAAATCTATTTATTTTAAAAACGAACAATTTTCATTAATTAATTATGCCTGTAATTCAAACAGAATTTAGTGTGCTGAATATTTTGAGGGGTATAATGTATCTAAAAGTGACAAAAATATTCATTTTTTTTCTATTTCGTTTTCAACTGAACCACTTCTTAAAATATATGTAAAATTCTGTAATTTATTACCATATTATGCAAAAGGAGTTATTCAAATGTTTAGACTAGTGTCGATACCAGAAATTAAAATTTGTTTTGACTACATGTGATGCAGTTGCTATCGCATATGCATAAACATATCTTTTCATGCAATTTTACGAGCAATTCAAGTGCTTAATTGGATGTCATTTTAAAACAGGAGTTTGTTTTTATTCATAACACAGAGCCATTTTACTTTAGAACTTACTCAGCAATATAAGAACAAAGATGATCATGCAATTCTAAATATTATCATTCTTCCTCGATAAATTTCCTTAAGAATGTTTTTGGCACATGAGGATTACGTTCATAACAGAAAAGTAACAAAAAATGAATGAAATTAAATATATGTATATGTCTATTTGTAATAGACATAAGTAGAAAATAAATAAATTGATTACATCAAATATTTAAATCATAGGAAACAAAAATAATCAAAATACTTTTAAAAATATTGTTATCTTTGTTATTTATAAAAAAACAAAAAGTATTATATTATTTGTCAAGTTATTAAATATGTTTGTTCACATTAAATAGAAACATGTATTATCCTTATTCTACATCTATTTTCTATAAATGATCCTTATGTTTTAATTGTTTTTATGATACAAAACCTATAGATAAGAATATCCATTTAATTATAGTATTCACTTTGTAAAGGAACAAAAATTACTTTTAACTATATAAATTTCTATAGTATTTCCTAAATTTAAAACAGTAGGAACTACAAAGTTTTGTTAAAATACATATATAATATATTTAATAAATTTACAAAAATTCTGTTTAAATACGATAAATTTGTGGGGTTTTTTTCTTCTAAAAGATGCACCTTAATTTTATTTTGCTATGTGATAGAAAGGTATTTGTGGATAAAAAACATATTTGTTTTGCTTACAAATTCAAATTTATTGATTAAAATTTTATTTTAAATTCTTTTTATTATTTATTTCATATAATTCTGTGTTCATATGCTTTTTAAAAATTATAATACATTACAAAACCATTTTCTTTACGAAATATTTGTTTTTCATTCTTTAACTTGAAAGAAAAGATTTCTAAAACCATATATTTGCTGTAATGTTAACAATAACTTGAAACTTTTTTTTTACTCCATGTTTTAAGTAATAAATTTCATTCAAAGCACTTCATAAAACCGTATAGATATATTAAAAGATAATATATTTTTTTAGAAATCCTCCACTTGACTTACATACGCAATATTAAATAAGGTTAACTTCTAAATAATAAATTATTCCTGCAATAATTAGTTTAAATCGTAAATTCCTGGCAGAAAATATTTTATTAATTCATTTGATATACGATTATGCTTTTGGTGAAATATTTCTTTTATTCCTCCGAAGGGGAATATAAATATAATTCAAAATCTAACAAAGAATTTTGTAATTTATTTTGTTCCCTAAAATAAAATCAAATTAATAATAACAAAACCACATGACAACCCTGGTACTAAACTTTGTTTTGAAGAGAAAGGGGTTGTATTCTCAAAATATTAATAATAAATTATGGCAAAAATTATTAATTTAATTATTCATTATGAAATTTAAATTTTATGTTTTCCTTAGCAATTAAGCTTGAAACTTTTTATGTTTTGATTTCAAAATAAAACAAAAATATTCTTTCAGGGTAAAATTTTATGAATAATTTTACTGAAATTTAATGTTTGGTTGATCGTTATCTTAATGAAATTATTTCTTGCTTCATTATAGGAAATGGCCATTAAGTTAACAACATATATTAAAAAATAAAAGGGTCAAATTGAAAAGCTTAAGCAATTTAATTTTACCGTTTTATTTCTAATAATTTCTAAACATTTTTTTTTTTTCAAATAATTTCTATAATTTTCTAATTCTACTTATGACATGAAATTTACATTTCATAAAAATTATTGATTAGCATGCTTATTAGATCTGCTAAATAATGAAAAAGTTTCTGAAATTTTTAAAAATAAAAATTGTTTATTTTTAGCTTAATTTAACGTGAAAAAAAATTATAAAAAACTATGGAAATATTTTACAATTCAAAAAATTATATTTTTAATTTTCTTTAAATCCATGAAAAATAAATTTAAAAATAATAAATTCTCTAATATTTTGTTAATTTTTGTTTTCAGTATATTAATTTACTTCATTGTAAAACATCTACTTTATATAATGATAAATGAATAAATTTTTCGTCAAAATAATAATCGATAGTTTAAATATACTAATTATATCATAAATATGCTTAAGTTTTTCAGATTAAAAACAATATAAATCCATATTTCATAGTGCATTTAAAAAAGGAAATATTTAATATGAAAAAGTATATTATTTCTATTTTCTTTTACGTGAAGCTAATAAATTCCATTTTTTTATTTTATAAATATTTTTTTAAATAAAAAGGATGTTCCAATTAGCAAATTCCATGCCTATAAACAGAGATGGGGAGTTAGAGTGTAGAGTTGCAATCATGAGTTCGATTAGACTCTCGACTATTTTCTAAAAATATAATTTATTTTTTGAAAATTAGAAGAATTCATGTTAAAAAAATGTTTATGAGGATATTCATTTGTACCTTTAAATAATACAAACAGTAACAATAATAGTTACTGCTTTTACTATTTTTTAACAGCAAGCTGGGTAAGATAAAGGTGATAGACGCTTCTTGGCACTGAGACATAAAAAAATCTTTCTTGAATCAACATGAAATATAATTTGGTAACTATTATATTATTAAAAAAAATAAGGTTTAATTTATAACAGATATATCATCTTTATGTTTACCATGTATCATTTTATTTTGCTTTTCTTAAGCTAATCTCTATTACTTCGGTAACTGTTATTTTGATAAGACATATGTAGTTTAAGTGAACAAATTTAGAGTATACAAGATTGTATTTTCAGTAAATTGAAATACTACACCTCTAAAGCCATAAAAATATTTTTATCTGAAAAACCACTTTTAATGATAGTTAGGTTCAATAAAAGTTATTGAATTTCTTTCTTAATTCATTAAATATTATACTATAGTAATTTAATATGGCAGATATGTATATGGCAGATTACCCAGCCCCCCTATCTTCAAATCACAGTAATTATTTTATATATAGCCCCCCAATTTATTAATTTATATTGTTAATTTCAAAGTAACTCTTCAATCCTTTTTTTTGCTTTTGTATGTTTTAACATGCAAAATTTCAAAACAAGTAATTCAAAATTTATATTAATATTAATTTTTTGAAATACCTTATTAAATTAATTTTTTTTTTAAAAAGTTATTGAATGATATATTTTTTGTCTCATTAAATTTAAAATAAAATTATTTTTTTATACTACATTTAAAAATTGAAATAAGAGTAACGATACGGATAAAAACATCATGCGTCTCAGAAAATATAAATTAATGTTTAAGTTTAAGAATGAATAAACATTATTAATTGCCTATGACTTTTATAGGAGGAAACATTCATGGTATATAAAGCTACCAACATAAATATCCCCTTTTGATTGCCAAACATTTTTAATTCTGAAACAAAATTTAATGTGGTCTACTTCTTTAAATTTCATTTCTATAATCAAAACCAAAGATTAGATATGTCAAACATTTCATTTAATTCTATAATATTTATTTGTGTTTTGCATGATTTTCGCTTACGTAGAAAAAGATTAGTATCATTCTGTATGAAATCTTGCTTTTGTTTTACAAATTTTTCCTACAGTAAAAAATTTAAAACATATACACTCAAGAGCCAAAATATTATTACCACCCCTACATTTTTGAAATGAACTCGCCTGGATGACGTGGAAGGCACGGCTGATCAGGTGGAAGTGGTATTTAACTGGTATTAAGTGGTGGTATTTAACTGGTATTAACTGGTCCATGCCAAGGCGGGTTGAAGCTGCGTTGCACGCCAAAGGTGGCCAACTCGTCATTGACAGGTGTTCATAATGTTTTGGCTCTTGAGTGTATAAGCTTATTACATATCAATATAAAAGACAACGTATCACTTACGATTAGTTTGTTTTTACTTTTTAAATTAAATATCAAGATATCATACCACAATTTTGTTTATCTATTTAATGTTGTACATTCTACATAATCCAGAACAACTAGTGAAATTACAATAAAAGTCTTCAATCATTTCTATTTCTCTTTTTTTTTCAAAGCAAAAAATTAAAGGAATATATTTTCCAAAAAAAAAAAAAGGTCAAATTACTTGAATTTACTTTTTACATTCCATTTCGAAAAAAAGTGTAAAAGAATTTGTTTGTGAAAAACATGAAAAGGAAGAATATTCGTATAAAAAAAAGATTGTTCATATTTTAATGCATTTTTTCTCTTCTTTTTTCATTGGGGATTCAGATGTTTTTACCTTACAAAAAATTCGGTATTATTGAGAACTCATTTCTTCTTCAAAAAAATCCTGTAAACGTGTTGGCCAACTTGATCGCTAAAACCTTTATTTACCATCCCATAGCCTGTCGAGTTTCGTCATAAAGAGTCCCTTAAGGCTATGTGAGCGTGTAAACAACGTAATGGTGTAGAGAAAAAAAACATACCTTAAGAAATTTTTATGCATGCAATTTTCCCATATGATATCTTAAAAGAAAATTGCATTTATGGCTGTAGTGTGAAAGATGCTTTGCAAATGAGATGGGGAAAAAAGGTGAGCTGTCGGGTTTTTCAAGCTTTGTTAAAAGTGTCGCCATCGGGAATTTAATTAAAAAATTGTTGAAGAGGCTTTAAAACACTTTTTTTCTCCTGATTTCGTGCTTGCATTTAAGGTGGATTATTTTCTTAGGATGAATGTTATGCAGACGCAAGTTCTACAAAAGTTTTTTTTCTTATATCTAGCAATGAATTTTGTTTCATTCAAGTATTTTGCATATTCTAAAATAAAATCCATAATGAAAAAGTTATTAGTTTCAGCAGCAAAGAAGTTTTCAGCTTTGTCTGATCTTGTGATGGGAAGATAGTCCTTTGTTGTGAAATATTCTGTAGATAGGTTGTTTATTACTGTTATGTGTCTGCTTTTATTATTATAACCATTTTAATACATAAAGACTAAAAATACAAAAAAATAAAATTGAAATTCAAAAAGAAGACAAAAATTGAAGAAGAAAATTGCTTAAATTAATTTTTGGTACTCAGAAAAATAATAAAATTAATGCCTAAATATAATTTGTTAAAAATTATTCATTGTTACTTTAAATTAATGTGAAAGTAATTGGTATAATTGTGAAAATAATATAATATAAGAAAATATATAATATATATGTGAAAATAATTGTTTAAGAAAATTCATGAAAATCGTTATTTTTAACCGAAAATTACTTTTCATCAAATTTTCAGTTAAAAATAACGATTTTCATGCATCTCTTTAACAATTATTTACATACATTATATATACAAAATAAAAATAATAAAATTATCAATCTGCAAGTAAGAAAAATAAATATGAAAGTATTCAGATATTTATCCTAAATACAAATATCTCTTCTATAAAATTCTCATTTTATTGTATAATTTAATCGGCGACTTAACAAATTTAATTTTTGTAGCCAGGAAAGTATGTTAATTGCATATAAATACATTTCACAGTGAAAAAAAATCAACTACGTTTGTGATACTAATATATATTGATGTAAAATTATTAATATCAAGCTAAATTATTTAAATGTTTATTTTCTTATGTAAAAGATAAGTAGACACTAATTTTTAAAAATATTACTTTTAGAAATATTTTCCAAAAATTATATTTTAGGTTTTTTTGTGAAATGGTATGTTTTCTAATACAGAGGAATTTAGCTTATTTTGAAGAAAATTCGCTCGTATTATTAGAGAAGTACTAATTTATTTGACTTTTGAATCGTTATGAAGATGGTGTATTCCACGTTGTAAACATCTTGAATAAAAATTTTCATGATTGACTGGCAAGAAACTACCAATGTCTATGTTTCCTTCAAAATAATCTTCAATAAAAACAAACTATGTGAACGTTAATCGAATGAAGAATTATATTAATATGTCAGATTTTTTCTTCCTTATATAATTTAAATTTGAACATATACGTGAAACAAGTCTCAATTATTATTATTTGAAACATTTATAAATAATGATAAATGAAAACAAATAGCTGTGTACAAATAACTTTTCCGAGTTGTTTCATATCAAACGATACTTTGTTTAATTTTTACTGATTTAACATCAAAATTATTAGAAATATTTGCAGTTTTCTGGTAATACATTTTGTATTAGAATTGTTTCTTAGACAGTATTAAAAATGAATAATAAATGTTTATATTAATTTTTAGAACTTAATAAACATCTAATATATAAAATTCTCGTGTCACAGTGTTTGTTGCCAAACTCCTCCGAAACGGCTCGACCGATTCTTATGAAAATTTTTGTGCATATTTGGTAGGTCTGCGAATCGGTCGTAATCTATTTTTAAACCCCTAAGTGATAAGGGTGGCCCACCCCTAAATATTTTTTAAAAAATTTCTTTGGCAAACCAATGTAGGTGGCAACAATCGTTAAAAAAATCTACCATTGAGGCAGGCGCCAATCTTGCAACCCTGAATTTTCGCCAATTTCTTTAGGGTTGCAATACTTATAATTAGAGGAATTCGTAGCTTCATTTTTCGAACAATATAAATGACTATTTTATTGCTATTTCGATAATTAATTGCAGAATTCTTATTACACTAATTTCATTGTTGAATAAAAAGTTTGTTTCCACCACAGACGAAAGATATACCACAATAAAAGGATGGCGCCGTGTTTCGATGCCTGTACTACATAACTCGATGCCTGTACTACTCTTGCATCTAGCGCCATCTATTATTAGATAGATGCAACTTAAGTCTAAAAAAACTAAAATTAATTAATTAAATTTAATTAATGAATTAATATTTGAAAAACTGTATTAACATCAAGTGTCATCCACTACAAGTTCAAAAAAAATGTATTTGAACTTTAGTGGATGAATTAAAAAGTATTTTATTAACGATTGAACATTTGAACAATATATATATATTGGGAGAGTGTGAATTAATAGAAGGAATTGAAAAACTGTTATCAAATTATTAATAAACTTCATATTTGTGGGAATAAAATCTTAATTAATATTACAGTCAATCAAAATGGCATACATTTCCATCTCTTATTTTCAGAAAAATGTTCTAGGCATCTCTTTAGATTTTTCTTTTTACTGATATTTTAAATAAAAACAGTACATTTGAGGGTTTTCTTCACCAAAATAATTTTTATGTAAATGTATAATTTGTATATTGTAGGCAGGAAGTTGCAATTATTCAAGTGAAATCCTTTTTTATTTTTCATAGGCAGGTTGCTTGCTTTTGTTGTTTGTGGTTGAATGGTTATCAGTTGCAAATTAATTTCATCTGGAAAATTTCAGAAATTCTGTTATTAATATTAAACTTTTATGTTTTATGTTGTAAAGCATGCATATCTTTTACACAAATATTATGATTGTTTGATAATTACTTAAATTGTACTATAAATATTTAATATACTTGATTTTAAAACTTAATATTTACTATAAAGAATTTCAATAAATGATTAAAACTTTGAATGTAATTTTGGTAACTATAATATAAGGAATAATTATATTTATCTCTAAATAAATATATTTCTTAAATAATGTAAAATAAAATAAAATGTAAAAAATAAAATAATATAAATTAAAATTATTTTTTGAAATGAAAAAAAAATTGATTATATGTACAATAATGTATAATTAATTTTCTGAAATTAGTTTATAGACAAAATAGTAATTAAGCAATTGTTAGTAATATATTTCAAATTTCAAAGAAAATAAGTAAGTCTTTTACTGTTGGCATTCTTTGAGTTTTTACTTTTTGCCTTTAAAAATGCAATGTTCTTATTTCTAATTGATTTTTTTTTCTTTTACAAAATATTTATTATATTGTTTAAAAAAAAAAAAAAAAACCATGTAAATTGTAAGACTTTTTATATCTAATATATAAAATTCTCGTGTCACAGTGTTTGTTGCCAAACTCCCTCCGAAACGGCTCGACCGATTCTTATGAAAATTTTGTGCATATTTGGTAGGTCTGCGAATCGGTCGTAATCTATTTTTAAACCCCTAAGTGATAAGGGTGGCCCACCCCTAAATATTTTTTAAAATTTCTTTGGCAAACCAATGTAGTGGCAACAATCGTTAAAAATCTACCATTGAGGCAGGCGCCAATCTTGCAACCCTGAATTTTCGCCAATTTCTTTAGGTTGCAATACTGCAATTAGAGGAATTCGTAGCTTCATTTTTCGAACAATATAATGACTATTTTATTGCTATTTCGATAATTAATTGCAGAATTCTTATTTACACTAATTTCATTGTTGGAGTAAAAAGTTTGTTTCCACCACAGACGAAAGATATACCACAATAAAAGGATGGCGCCGTGTTTCGATGCCTGTACTACATAACTCGATGCCTGTACTACTCTTGCATCTAGCGCCATCTATTATTAGATAGATGCAACTTAAGTCTAAAAACTAAAATTAATTAATTAAATTTAATTAATGAATTAATATTTGAAAAAACTGTATTAACATCAAGTTGTCATCCACTACAAGTTCAAAAATGTATTTGAACTTTAGTGGATGAATTAAAAAGTATTTTATTAACGATTGAACATTTGAACAATATATATATTGGGAGAGTGTGAATTAATAGAAGGAATTGAAAAAAACTGTTATCAAATTATTAATAAACTTCATATTTGTGGGAATAAAATCTTAATTAATATTACAGTCAATCAAATGGCATACATTTCCATCTCTTATTTTCAGAAAAATGTTCTAGGCATCTCTTTAGATTTTTCTTTTTACTGATATTTTAAATAAAAAACAGTACATTTGAGGGTTTTCTTCACCAAAATAATTTTTATGTAAATGTATAATTTGTATATTGTAGGCAGGAAGTTGCAATTATTCAAGTGAAATCCTTTATTTTTCATAGGCAGGTTGCTTGCTTTTGTTGTTTGTGGTTGAATGGTTATCAGTTGCAAATTAATTTCATCTGGAAAATTTCAGAAATTCTGTTATTAATATTAAACTTTTATGTTTTATGTTGTAAAGCATGCATATCTTTTTACACAAATATTATGATTGTTTGATAATTACTTAAATTGTACTATAAATATTTAATATACTTGATTTTAAAACTTAATATTTACTATAAAGAATTTCAATAAATGATTAAAACTTTGAATGTAATTTTTGGTAACTATAATATAAGGAATAATTATATTTATCTCTAAATAAATATATTTCTTAAATAATGTAAAATAAAATAAAATGTAAAAAATAAAATAATATAAATTAAAATTATTTTTTGAAATGAAAAAAAAAAAAAAATTGATTATATGTACAATAATGTATAATTAATTTTCTGAAATTAGTTTATAGACAAAATAGTAATTAAGCAATTGTTAGTAATATATTTCAAATTTCAAAGAAAATAAGTAAGTCTTTTACTGTTGGCATTCTTTGAGTTTTTACTTTTTGCCTTAAAAATGCAATGTTCTTATTTCTAATTGATTTTTTTCTTTTACAAAATATTTATTATATTGTTTAAAAAAAAAAAAAAAAAACCATGTAAATTGTAAGACTTTTTATATCTAATATATAAAATTCTCGTGTCACAGTGTTTGTTGCCAAACTCCTCCGAAAACGGCTCGACCGATTCTTATGAAAATTTTTGTGCATATTTGGTAGGTCTGCGAATCGGTCGTAATCTATTTTTTAAACCCCTAAGTGATAAGGGTGGCCCACCCCTAAATATTTTTAAAATTTCTTTGGCAAACCAATGTAGTGGCAACAATCGTTAAAAAAAAAAAAAAAAAAAAATCTACCATTGAGAAAAGTACAATCTTGCAACCCTGAATTTTCGCCAATTTCTTTAGGGTTGCAATACTGCAATTAGAGGAATTCGTAGCTTCATTTTTCGAACAATATAATGACTATTTTATTGCTATTTCGATAATTAATTGCAGAATTCTTATTTACACTAATTTCATTGTTGGAGTAAAAAATTTGTTTCCACCACAGACGAAAGATATACCACAATAAAAGGATGGCGCCGTGTCTCGATGCCTGTACTACATAACCGTAAAATTCTCATGTTCTGAATATTATTGTTTTATGTACTACTTTAAATTTTGTGAAAATTATATTGTATGAAATTTATATTATTTCTATGAGAAATAAATCAAATGTATGTAAGTATTACCTGATTTGATTATCAATATTTTTTTTTTATTTTCTAAGTTTGAATTTGAATTGAATAAAATATATTGAATGAA
This sequence comes from Caerostris extrusa, assembly GCA_021605095.1. Classification (NCBI taxonomy): domain Eukaryota; kingdom Metazoa; phylum Arthropoda; class Arachnida; order Araneae; family Araneidae; genus Caerostris; species Caerostris extrusa. The sequence continues at coordinate 12,825 of BPLR01019719.1, read as the reverse complement.
AAGTTGTGAATCAAAACATTGAACTTTTCTATGCTTAAAGTTTTTCAACATGTGTTGTATTTGATTAAGAATTCTAAAATTAAATGTGATCTACAAGATAATATAATATAGACAATATAATTTTAAAGAAAGATGATGAATTTTCATGATTTTTTGAAAAGTGTGAAAATCAAGTAAACTCTGCAGTTATTTAATATAATGATAACATTAAAATTTTATAAAAGGTATTATAATAGCTGCAAGTTGAAAATCAAGGACATTTTATTTTAAAAACTTTTGTTATTTGAAAAACAAAGAATTTGAGTTATAAATTTGAGTGATTTGAATATTGTCGAAGAAAAAAATTGATAAATGGTACTTAAGTTGGAAGTTATTTTAAAGAAAACAAAACAAATAAATAAGTTAATAAAGGAGAATTTAAAGCTTAATAACATTTTTATGTATGTACATTTGTTTTTATTTATATTTAAAAGTTGGTTTTAATTATTTCTTATTTGAATTTTTATGCATTTTTGTATTCATTCAAAACATCACAAAAATATTTCTGTTCTAAATGCTTTGAAACTTCATGTAAAAGTTTTCTATAAATGTATGAAAGGAATAGAAAATGGAAATTAACCTAAATTCATAAATTATTTTTATTTTAGTTTTTAAACTAAGAATTTTTGTAAATTTGTAAAAAAAAAGTTTGTGTTGACAAACTTTAAGCATACAAAAATGTATAAATAATTGAGATATAAATTTGAAAACAGTATATTACCTACATAAGGATATTCCCAGCATAAAAAACACTTGCAAAGGATAAAACTATTCATGTTTTATTTATTTTTGAATTATAAAATTTTGCAACAATATCACATTTTTGCAATGTTTATCCATATTTTAAAGAATAAATTGTATAAAGAATAGTTAAAATTGATATTTTTATGTGAAATTCAAAGGTTTTGAATATACTTAATCAAAACACTTGCAAAAAGGCTAAATATTTTAAATTCAGGTCATTTCATATTAAAAAGCCTTTGCAAATAGCAGGAAGTTGTAAAAAAAGTTTGTCGAGCAAATTTTAACTTTTTCAAAACAAAGCTCAGAAAATATTTACAGCTTTAAGGGAAAACAAAACTATATTTTATAATAAATAAGACTATGAACTTGATAATTCAATGGCATTTTAATATATTTACAACATTTTTAAAAGTAATATATCTAATTTAAAGTTGTTTTTAGCTTTTTCTCAGAATGAATTTTTATGCTTTTTGTTTTCATGTGAAACACCATAACACAAGTAATTTTGTTCCAAATGCTACAAAACTTTGTATTTATGTTTTCATAAATATTTACAGGAATAGACATCTGAAATGATTATAACTACATAAATATTTTTTATTTCAATTGTTAAACTTGAATTACATGCAAATTTTGGGAGAATTTTGTGTCGACAGCATTTAAACTAGCACAAAATAATAAAGATATAAATTTACCAGAGGTCTATACACTGTAAAATGTTAGTACAAACAAATACAAACTTAGAAATTTAAAAATATTGATTTGATTTCAGGTTTTGTAACAGTATCAATTTTTGGCCATTTTTACCCTTATTTTAGCTTATAAAAATTAAAAAAAAATAATAATGAAATTTTTTTATGTGAAATCATTAGTTTTCAGATACATTCAATCCAAAAATGTGTACAAAGATAAAAATTTCAAAAAAATTCCTTCGAAGGTGTTCGTGTACCTTAAACGATCGTTTGCATTTGTATTTTATTGTGAATTTTTTTTTAAAGTCTTTTCTTATTATATCCCGATTTTATTTTAATTGTATTGTATTTTTCAATGATCATTTTCAGTAAACGACCTCCAAAAAAATCTAACCTCAGAATCCGTGTTTCTCCAATGGGCAGCTGTATGTTGTATGCTCACGTGTTCGAAAACCATCGAATTTATTTATTTCGACGAAAGACAGACTAACAAGAAATATTGTTCATCGCTTAGTTCTTAGTTAAATGAAAGTAATGATTATTAAAAATTATATTACGTAAAATAATTATAAAACAGTCTTACAAATCAACATTATCTACCTCATTCATTAAATTAATAAAAATTAAAAATTTTCTATTTGTTGAAACTTAATTTTATCTTTTCATCATTCTTTACCAATCACTTCCTAACAATACCAATTATAGTATTTAATAATTGAACGAAATATAAGAAAGCTACAGCAACGCGTGGCCGGGTCTTCTAGTTTTAATATAAAAAAGAAATAAAGTAAAAAAAATATACAAATATTGAAATAATCTTGTTGTTGTTTGTTTCAGAATGAATAGAGTTATTAAGAAAATGGTTTGTATTAAATTAAAAATTAATGAAATCTTACTAAATAATGGTACCATAAAGTGGATAATTTTTTTAACTTTAAAATGAAAATTTTAACATAAGTATGTAAAACAACTTACTTTTTCAGTATATTAAATCAAAGCTGGTAGTTAGTGAATCCATTTTTTTATATGAAATTAATTTTTTTTCAAAAAATTATCTCCTTAATTCAAAAGCCACAATTTTAAATGACTGTTCCTGTATACAAATGAAGCATATTAATTTTTTTATACTTATATTTGTTAACGTTTAATTGTATATTAAAATTTCTTTCTTAAAAATAAAAGCAGTTTAAAAATAATCCAAGTACAAAAATAAAAAAAAAAATATTAATGATTTATATTAATGTGTAAAGTGTTCATTTGTCACTACATTCATGTTAAATAAACAATTAAAATATTTCAGGGTAAGAAAATTTTTTTTTTTATTCAAGTAGCATAAATTAGAAAAACTTTTTATTGTTGCTGCATTTTGCTTTGTTATCAAAAAATACTTTTTTGCTTTGTAGTTTTTCAGAAAATTGTTAAAAAAAAATATATTTAATCTAACTGAAAATTTTTAAGTAACTGAGGATTAAAATAGCAATCTGAAGCTAAACACTTATCTTAGCAAAAATAGAGAAAAACATATCTTGAATATTTCAATCAAACCAACTAAAAACTAAACGTGATCATTTCATTACTCTTTTTTTTTTTTGTTAAAAACTTCGTTTATTAAAAAACGGAAAACGTTTTTAAATTACCAAAATATATCATTCTTTTTTATTATTTGAAAATATTCTCTATAAATTTAAAATTAAACAGACATACAAATCAATAGTTTTTTTATTAGATTTACGAAGGTAATTACTTACTTTGAAATAAAATCCATTTACAAATTGAATTTTATGTATATTTACGAACAAATTCGAACTTTATTTTAAGGATATTTTACTACGACACTTCACCATGATTTCTATTTAGGGCAATGTTCAGTTTTCGTCAGTAAATATTTATCCACCAGGTGCATTATTTCATTATGCAGCAGCTTATTTAGAATTAATTTATTTCTTTGACTTTTGATTCGTTATAAAGTTGATTTATTTCACTTTGTAAACATCTTAAATAAATATTCGTTCATGATTGATTCATCATATTAAACCAGTTAAGAAACTACCTATGTCCATATTTCCTTCAAAACAATCTTAAATAAAAACATAAGTATGTAAACGTTAAACGAATGAAGAACATTATATTAATATGTTTTTTTTTTTTCTTTATAATAAACATGTCTGAATTATTATTTTTTAAAACATTTATAAATAATGATGTATTAAAACAAATGGCTTTGTATAAATGACATTTTCCGGGTTGTTTCATATCAAATGAACTACTCAATATGCATTATTGCTGTAATTTTTTATAATAATGTTAAGAAAAAATATATTTAATCTAATTGAACATTTTTATATTTAAGTAACTAAGGATTAAAGTAACAATCTGTTGCTATATACCTTTCTTAGAAAAGACACAGAAAACAGATCTTGAATATTTCAAGCAAACCAATTAACGTAACGTTTCGTAATTAACCTAAAAAAATTTTAACCTAACGTGATGTTTCATTTTTTTTTTTTTTTCATGTTTTTGTTAAATTTCTTTTAATAAAAAAAGAAAAATATTTTTAAATTACCAAAACATATCATTCTTTTATTAGTTTAAAATATTATTTATAAATTTGATATTAAACAGGCATACAAATCAATATTTGTTTTTCAGATTTATGGATGTAATTACTTAAAATAAAATCCATTTACAAATTGAATTTTATGGATCTTTACAAACAAATTCGAACTTTATTTTAGGGATGTTTTACTACGACACTTCACCATGAATTCTATTTAAGGCAGTGTTCTGTTTTCGACAGTAAATATTTATCCACCAGGTGCATTATTTCATTATGCAGTTGCTCTTAATAGTCTTGATTCTCAAAAATATATCCAACTGGGAAGCGTAAATTTATCACAATTAGATAGAGAAGAAAAGTGATTTTATAATAGGGTTCCATTTTACCAAACACATAAAAGTATTTAAAGGATTTTGTTGCATATGTTAACGATTTCAGTGTAGAATTGCATGAAAGGAAAATGATTTTGGTTCAGTAATTGGCCGCAGTTTATTCAAATATAATTTTATAACGCAATTTAAGTAGTACATTTTATTGAAATAATATAATAATTCTTTAATATAATAACTTTATGTATAAGCACCAAGATTCATTATCTGTTATTATGAATATAATGCTTTGATTTACATAAATTACATTAGTACATGATTAATATTGTAAATAAGATAACACATAAATATTTTAGAATAATAGTCGATAATGAATATTATAAAAATATTCCATTTAAATAAAATAAAAATACAATATAACATTTTTTCTTACATAATAATTGTATTTTAATACAATTTTAATGATAATATAATATAAACAATTACTAAAATATTTTGAATATAAAATATTACAGTATTCTATATATATTTGCTTAAACATATTTAGTATTTCTTATACCTAATATTTTTTGTAACAATTAATTAAAATTTTCACAAAGTTTTAAAAAAACTAGCTTTGTAAAAAAATTATCAAAGGCATTAAATTATTTTACACATTAAATAAAAATAATTTCAATTTGAATCTTTTTCCTTAATGTTAAGTGTTTTTTAAATTTAAGTTTAATTTTATTTTAATTACCTGAATCTCTAAGATAAAAACATTTTTACAAAAATAATTTTTTTAGTTTATTAAGAGTCTATTTTTTTCTTTTGTCATCAGATACAGATTCAATTTAACGATTAGCTAATTTCCAAAATGTTAATTGCTTCCTTTATAATTATTGCAATCAGTTTGAAATTTTATATCAGTTGGAATTTTTAATTTATTAATAAAGGTTTAAATAACTGATTAACTACCAGTTATCAAAAATAGCAAAAAGAATATTTAAAGAAATAAAAAAAATATGTATATAATTAAATGCTGAACAGCAGTAACCTTCCCACCATCATCATTACTCTAATTAAATTCTTTCATTAAACGATTATAAAAAATTAATTATTAGTATCAGATAAAATAAATTAAATTAAAAGCATAAAATATAAAAATAAATAGTATTTTAATATTAATTATCCTTTTTCTATATTTCATATCAAAAATATAATTAAACTTTATCTTGAGAAAAAATAAAATCATATGTTCAGTTTTAGTTAGCTAATTTGAATTATCAATGTAACCATAGTTAGGTAATTTTAATTATCGAAGCAATTACCACATATTATAATTTGTTTTAATTTTTACATTTCCCATTTATAAGAAAAGAAAAAAATGTTGTTCAAAATGTGAATCGTTAGTATCTGTACACGAAATATTTCATTTTTAGATGAATAAAAAGTGAACGTTATTAATTTTTCTGAAATTTAAAAGGTAACCTTTTCTAAGAAAATAACATCATTTATTTAACAGATACAAAATATGCAGAATGAAGCTTAAAGCTACCAAATAGACAGGAGAAATCACGAACAAGGAGCAACAATATATCGATAATATACCTTAGAAATGTGCATAAACGAAATAAATTGATTATATTGTTGGAAGATTTATGAACTAAAGCTTGAATGTTGCTAAATAAATTTGCGTAAGAAGTAGCTAAACACTTTTTTTTATTTATAGACATTTTAAGATTAAATTTCAGTTCTTCGTGTGATATGAAATCATTTATCAACAAATAATTTAATGAAACATTTTAAACATCCAAATTCATGTTTTTCTTAAGCGTGTAGTTGTTAAAAATGATGCATGTATTGTTCATGAATTCACCTTTAAGCAGATTTCTATATTTTTGAAAGATTTCATTTAAATTTTTTGTATTGCTTGTATTTTAAATCAATGTCAACTGTCATATTAAGATCACAGGAGGAAGTGTTAGAGGTAGCTAGATCAACATGTCTACTGGACTTCAAATCTAAGAAGGGCTCTTCTCTGTCTGATGATTCCTGTTTCACGTCTCGGAGTGTTAGGCATGGGCAGTGTTAGGCTTCTGAACTAGGAGGCAAAGTAGAACTTTGATTTTGACTGGTAATCCCTGGTTTAACTTGAAAAGCAATAGTTTAGAAAGTTTAAAACTAGTTATCATCCCTCTATTATCGAAGAAAGAGATTCGTAGATAGAAGGCAGTATTTTGTCTGCATTTCTCCGTGTTTTTTCAAGTGGAAGTTGATTCCTTCAATCAATCTTTCAAGAATCCTTTTATAATTATGTACGTTTTATGTAGGTGCAATAGACACATGAATTAAAAATAGATGATCAAATAATTCACCCGACAAATCCAGAACATGTATAGTTTGAATAATGGATGATTATCTTCAGCGGCAAACATACCAGTACATTGAGTGACCAGCTTAAGCTCTAGACGAATCTTACAAAACTTATCGTGTTGCTCTAAGATAGCTTGCGATAATCTTTAATTTGAACATAAACAGTAGTTTTGTAAGAACTAAGGCTATCGTTTTTTATTAACTTACTAATCTATATACTGCTTTACTATCGTTTTATACTTCTATCGTATACTAGCATTACAAAATCGGCAGAATCCCATACGGAATGTGATGTATTGGTTCTTAGGACAATGGCACTCCGTATTGAATACTTTGTCTTACAGACAATTGACGAATCCAATTTGTCTATGTATGTAAAAACTTTTATCGAAACGTCGAAATTAAATGTAGTTAATAACTTACAATGTAAAGAAGGCTGACTAATTCAGTTGTGTTTGCCTGTCAACATACAAATTCTGTTGAATATCCTATATATTATTCGAACACCCAATAATTAAATGAAAGCTTTTCAGCTACAAACCAATTTACTTTAGATGGCTTAAAAATATATGGGATAATTTGAATATTATGCCTTTTAATTATTAATTATTTTCTAGGATATATAAATAAATAATGCTAAATAATTTAAATATATGGATTTTGTAAGATTAATAAAATTTGTTTTTAAAATTTTGTTATGTGTTTAATAAATATGGATTTAAAATTAAAAAAAAAAAGGTTTAGCTATAAATAATTAAAATAATACTAGAGCGTTAACTGAAAAAAATAACAATTATTTTTCAAAATTGTTATAATCTATTAAATAAAATAATTCTGATGAAATATTAATTTAAATTTTTTTTTCCCGGTTCTAAAACAAAATTGTAGAAGCTTTTCACCATAAAATGAAATAACTACAAATTGAAATTAAAACTTTTCTACTCTTTTTAACTATGAATTAGAACACAGATTTCCAAAAAAGCATAAAGAAAGTGCGAAGAGAGTTTATTTATTTTACAAAAGCATAACATACTATAGCTTTATTTATAGATTATTTTCTTCCGTTATTTATTATTAATATTTATATTTATATATTGTAGTTCCATTTAGAAATTAGCATCTAGCTTAAGATATAAATTCAGGCATAACTTACTTTAAAGATTAATAACATTTGTGAATTAATTTATAGCTTTATTTACTAATATAAAATATATCATACATTAATACAAAGCTCCTTTTATATTAATATATATTAAATTATATTTCCCTTAAATAGAAGCGAATATTTCATGGAAATCAAACTTAATTTTTAAATCTATATCTGCTATTGAATGCATATATAAATATTTTTCAAAATATTAGCCTGTTGACAGCAAAAGACAGAGAAAAAATATTCATTTATTTTTAAAAAAAGCCTAATCCATTGAATTAAAATAAAAAAAATTCAAAACTGGCAAAAATGTTAATCTCACTCGGAAAGACCCTTCTCTCGTCTTCAATATGAGACTGCTCGTTTCGGGAACACTTCATTAATAATCGCTCACCATACATTAAAAATAAAAATAAAATTCCCTTTTGAGTGCACTGATGCAACATCAAATAGCAATTAATTCTTTTATACAATTTAATGATCTCTGTAACTGAAGGGACGGTTGATAGATATCATTTAATGATTTTTTAAAGATGAGTGTACGAAGAAGTTGGAAAGTAATTGAAGTTTTTTTTATCATTTTTTTTTTATGCCATTCATTATGACCCCTTGTTTTTTCAAATGCATTTCCTCATTTAGAAATAAATCAGACATTTCTTTTTAGCGAGCCTGCTAACAATAGCAGACTGTGTATTTCTTTTTTAATCAAATTTGGATGAGTGGAAAATAAATGGGCTTTACAAAAGTTAATTGCATGAAAAGCACAGGATGTACATCTCATTGCTAACTCGTAGGATTAAAGATTCCATCTATTATGATTATTTTTTTAATAAATTTTTCCCAACTAAGTACATAATGTGCTAATAAATTCATGGTATGATTCTTTTTTAAATTAAAAAATGAATAATTGACGTTTTACATTTGCTTGATTAAATATGTCTTTTACAATTTATCAAAATAAACTCAAATAAATAGCGTGAGTTCGAAATTATTTTTAAATATTTATTGTTATATGCTTTTTTTTTTATTCTTTCAAATTATTATTTTTTTTTTCAATTTATTCTATAATGATACTATCTTTTATTAATTTGAAATGAAACATTTGTTTCTTGCTAATGTTACGTTAATAAAAGAAAATGAATGACAATACATGTAAAAATGATGATAATATTTTAAAGGACGACTAATGGTATGCTAAAAGATGCACATCTACAATTTTATTCTGAAGAATTGAAAAAATGTTATCAATAATATCTTTTTAAATGCAAGTAAGAAAATAAAATGAATGTATTGCATTTTATTTTTCTGTAATCTGTACAAACATGAATTGTTTTTCTGTTATATATTCAATATATTATCCAATTAATTATTCTTTTCCTCTGTAAAACATTAAACACGTTTGATGATGTAATAAAAGCTAAGTAAATAACTCAAATTAAAATATTGCATGCTAGTTATACATAAACTATCATTTGTAAAGTTTCATGTATGTTTTTTAAATGCTAAAGTTTTTAAAAGGGATTGAAAATAAATTTTATAATTGCCACTAAATTGTATAAGCAACATATAAAAATTAAATATTTATATGTTATATTGCTGCAATATTAGATTTTAATATATCATAATTTATTAAAAATACTTTTTATTTTATTTTGAGTCTTCTTGAAACAGACGAGACAGAATTATTTCTTTGGTAACCTATATCCATTGAAAACATGTGTAATATCACTTGTATGTTATTGTTGTGAATTATTATGGGAATTTTTATAAATATTAACATTTTAGTTTTGCTAATAATAAATACTAAAGTTTTAATTTTTTCTGAAAAACTAGATTTTATTCTGTCGATTTTTAAATATGTAACTGCTTTTAGTTATAGAAAAACTATGGTTGTATAATGGTACAGAATGAATTCTATAGGGAATATTCTGTTTATAAACCATTTAGTATTTTGTATGCTTGGTACTGAGCTACAACTATTTTCTGCAAATTTAAAGAAATATTTATGAAACCTAGATTGTTATATAACCATTATCCCTATATTGTTATCACCTAGTATTGTATATGTTTATTTATTTTTTTGTAAACATATAATATCGTCTTTCCGGTATGCAATTTCGAATTTTTAGTACTGTTATTAGCACATTTGAAAAAGAGACTGGATAAAATATTTCTTTTTTTAAAGCAAATATTATAGTATTTTTTATGTACTTAAACAAATACCGAATAAAATTTTATGTTTTTGTATTGAATAAAAACATTTATTGTGGAATATTTTCTGCAGGATTATAATTTTTCAAAATGTATAATAAACATTGCAAACTGCTTTTTTTGATTTTATTCAATTTTAAAAAATAATACTGTTCCATTAAAAACATTTGAAATTTCCTATTGTTTTCATTAAAAATATAGTTAAACGGATGTCCATTAAGAAAACATTTGAAATGGTTTGTTGCATACATTGGGATTCTGTATCTTAGTTAGCTTTCGTACTTATGGTAACATATTTTTTTCTACTTAACTGTCGTATGGAAATTAAGTAGAAAATTAAGTTAAGAAATTACCATACAATTTAATTAAGCCACTAATTACGGCATTTAGCATCTCTACAGAGGCTATATTAGACTACACTTGCGCAAATTTAACACATTGCTAATTATGTTTCTGCAAAAATTTAAAAGTTAATGAATTATATTTAAAAATGAGTTAAAGAAAATTAAACTTCATAACAATATGTGTAAAGAAGACTGATTATAATTTCCTTCAAACTGGAATTTAGACTGCCAAATACAATTCTCTTAAATTTAATACACATTTTAGCTAAAAAAATATATAAAACCAAAACTAGACAGTTATGTATTATTATGCTATATAAACTATCACATAAAGGTTATGATACATGTTAGATTAAATAGGAATACATAGTTTAAATATAGAACACATAACCTGATGGATTAAATAGTATTTCATAAAAAAAATATAAAGCAAAGAGCATATTTAGAGGTTCTTTTTATGGGTGTAACTCATTTAAAAGATTATGTTTATTTGACAGTTTACTGTAGTAGGTAGTTAAAAGTTCTAAACAGGTGAAATAACAAGGAGACAAAAGGGCTTCATAGCAAAAGGCAAAGCTCGAGAAAGGGTATCAGAGGGTAAGTTCAGTTGAAGTATTTTTATGAAAAAGAATCTAAAGTGTTTTTATAAGGATTTGTAAGGTGTAGGATACACATGTTTGAAGACAGATATTACAAGCGTTTATTTATATTATTGTTATTACAGATAATATTTTTGCATTATTTTATGTTAAAATTTCGTATTCTTATGAATAAAGACTAAATTTGACCCTACATTCAATTGAGTGTTCTAAAAAGAAAGAAAGAAATGAATGAATTCCTTTTATTTGTCTGACTGCATTAGCAAGAAAGATTAAAAAAAATGGTTTTTTAATTTTTTCGCAAACAATTGATTTAGGATGAACATTCCGCCTATTTCCTTGATTACAGAAATATTGGACGTATCTTGTCAATGTTTTGCATAGACTGCCTCAACAGAGAAAAACTGCGACAGCAATAGTAGGAATTGAATCCATGCCAAATAGCGCTACACGTCGTGAATGAATAGTTCCTTATTATTGGCACTGTGTTTTACTTCAATTAAATTCAGCAGTTCCCGTAATGAGTGTTTTACACAATGAAAAATAAAAAGAATTTCTATCGGGTAGTCTTTAACTTGCTGGTTCTAAGCTCAAATTTAGTGTTTTTACAAAAATCAAATAAAGTAAAATTTAAATTTTTATGGATTTAATTAAATGATGTATTATAAAAATTAATGTCATTATTTAATCAAAATGAAATATTCAATAGAATTAAAAAACAAACCTATTACTAAGCGTATTTATGATGCTGTGGATTAAACATTTAAACTATAACCTTATGACCCTGTAGTAATGGGCGGGACTTTCGCCTCCAACAATTTGTGTTAATATTCACTCTTTTTAAAAATTAAATACTTCGCAGCACATTTGTACAACAAATAAACTCATCTTTTACAATCAATCAGAATGTATAGTGAAAGTCTTAAGATTCTATATGAGTACATGGAATTTTCAACACAATGTCAGAATTAACAACACATTTATTGATCCTAATTACAATGCCAACTAATCTAGTCGCCTAATACCAGAACTTTAACACAAATCTTTCAAAGTTTCCCAGCACATTAATATTCCTAATTACAATCTTAAACAACTCTAGCCAAACTCAGAACTGAAAAGTTTGCAATCAATTATGCCTTTCTCAAGAACAACCAGCTGTATTAGCACGCTCTTGCTTGACACATATCAGTTTGATCTTATCTGTTCCAAATCTAAACACAAACTGTAATTTTATTGTTGATTTTTACTGTTCTCCACATTTCTTAATTAACATTGGTGGCAAAAATGTAAAGCTAACATAATCATAATCTAAAATTCAACACCTCAAATACCGGAACATGTACAGATATAAAATATATCGGAATTCTACATTTTTCTTGTGCAAAAACTTTGTTTTTCTTAATTTTAAAACCCTCATTTATTAAACATGATATTATGTTAAAAAAATAAACTTTTATTAATCATACAAAAATCCATATATTTAAATTATCTTCATTATTTATTTATATATTCTATAAAATCAATTAATATTTAGAGGCAAAAATATTCAAAATATCCTTCTGTATATTTATAAGCCCTCTAAAAGTAAACTCAGTTAGTAGCTGAAAAGCTTTCATTTAATTACTGGGTGTTCGATTAATATATAGGATATTCAGCAAGACTTGTTGTTGACAGGCAAACACAATTTTCTACTGAAATTTGTCAGCCCTCTTTTACATTGAAAGTTATTAACTACATTTAATTTCGATATCTTCTAGTTTTTCTCCTTTTTCTCCGTTAAAAATTATATGAAATTTGACAATAAT
>BPLR01019718.1:0-117248 GCA_021605095.1 Caerostris extrusa | reverse complement strand
TGCTTTATGTATTTTCTTTTCAAAATGTTACAGTTTTCCGATTAATTATAATAAAATACATTTCAAAATATTTTATTACCAGTTAAATAACAATATAATCATCAAAATGAAGGAAATTTTTGTAAACATTGTATTTTTGCCATGATTACTGATTAGACATAAGAACACAGAGGCAAAAGAATAATAAAATACAACACACAGTGAAAAATAATTTTCTCAGCAGTTTTAAAAAAAAATAAAAAATAACACAGTGGAACCCTCTGTAAAAGTAAAACTTCAAGGGAGACGCCAAATAATTCGGATTATAAAGTTTTTCAACTTATGGTGGTTACGACCAACGCAGATTTTGTACGGAAATACTTGACTTGTAGAGGTTTAGATTCTAATTTTATTTTGAGTTAGAGAGGTAAAATAAATAAAAAAATTCAAGTTACAGAGGTAATAAACGTGTTTATTTGCAACTTAAAAGTTATATTATGTACTGCAATAAAAAAAAATCAAAATTCTAAGCAACCTTAAAATTAAAAATATTATGTATTAAAAAGTCAGTTATTATTTATTTATTAATTTTTTTTTGCTTTAGACAATTCGATAAGCACTCTATAGCTTTATCTAAGCTATAAAGAGCAGAAATTTTTTTCTTCCGAAGTTGCTATTTCATAGAATTTGTTATTCTACTTTACTATATATTCATACATTGTTTTCTAGGAAACAATGATGTGCATTGTCGGCAAATCCTTAAAGTCAGGTAACTTATTTTTTTCGACGCTATAGAGTAATTAGTTTGAAATGATCAAGTTGTAGAGGTTATAAAATCAAACATTGCTAATGTTCGAGATACAGAGGTCCAATTTTTTTTTTTTTTTTTTTTCGAAAGTTTACTGAGGGAAAATATATACCAAAAATGGCTTATGGGGATTGACTAATTATTTCACCATAGAGGGTTGAAATTTCGGGTAATGGAGGTTTTCGACTTAAAGAGGTTCTACTGCAGCATATTTATAATTCATGAATATTAGCAGAAAATTTTGAAAACAATTTTTTGGAAATGTTTGCATAATTATTCAAAACCTTTTAATAGTAAATCATAGGTCAATAGTTCTTCATATTGCAGAAAACTCATTTTCAAGCCCTGATTCTATAACTTATTCTAATGAAAATTAAATTCAATTTTAAAATTTTTCAAGTATTCACTGCAAAATAATACTGTTTAATATAATCAATATCTGAAATTTTGTTCTTTCTTTTTAAAATTTGTACATTCATTGTATATTCATAAAAATTTTTGTGTTTTGAATACAAATTTTTCGTTGGTAAAAAAAAAACTAATAGACAACTGGATTTCATTCAATGAAAATCATTTACATGATTCTGTTTTTTTACTCTAATTGCAACGGAAAAAAAAAGAATATAATAAAGCAAAATAACTGAAGATAAATAGAAATGCTCATTTAATTAATTAATAAATTTTCACCTGAATTACTATGCTTCATGGTTCTTTTAAAAGAATATCAATGAGGTATTTTAGAATTCACATTATATTAATAATTTTGGCAAAAATAGATTGTAGTTTAATAGTCGTTTTTTAGTCATAGATTGTCACTTAATAGAAATCCACAGATTTTTTTTCAAATGCCTCAGCACAAAAAACTTAATGCTGTAAACAAATGCCATTCTGTTAGGATCTAGAATGATAAAACTTCATGTTGTGTAATATTTCTGGAAAATACATTTAGCACTAATACTGTATTAAATGTTTTACAGGTCATTTGCTCTAATAATTTTATTATTTCTTAAACTTTAGAGGTAATAGCTTTATGTAATCAATATTTAATACAATACATCAGACTTGCATGCAATGGAGCGTGCATCTTTGAATGGACACTTATAAAGTTACAATATATATCTATATATATAGAGAGAGACATTTTATTCATCATATAATAACAACAATCTACGACTAAATTTTTGCCAAAATTATTAATATAATGTGGCATTCTAAAATATCTAATTAATATTCTTTAAAAGAACCACAAAGCATTTTTCATAGTAATTCAGGTGAAAATTAAATAATTAATTAAATGAGCATTTCTATTTATCTTCAGTTATTTTGCTTATTATATTCCTTATATTTTTTTTCTTGCAATCAGAGTAAAACAACAGAAATATGTAAATGATTTTCATTCAATGAAATCCAGTGGTCTTTTCATTTTTTACTAACAAAAATAAATTTGTATTCAAAGACAAAATTGAATGTATATATTGCAAAAAGAACAAAATTGCATATATTGATTGCATTCAACTGTATTATTTTTGGTAAATACTTGAAAGATTTTAAAATTGAGTTTAATTTTTCAATAGAATAAGTTATAGAATCAAGACTTGAAAACGAGTTTTCTACAATATGAAGAACTATTGACCTATGATTTACTATTAAAAGGTATTTGTATAAATTACATAAAACTATGGCTACTGAAGTTTAGGAAATTGTCACACAATCACTAAAATCTTGTGTTATACGAATGATAGATTCTTAAATATGGATTAAGAGAAGAAAGCTAAATATTTGCTTTTCTTAAAAATTCCAGCCATGCTTTCGAAATGATGAATTTTATTTTTAGAATTATGAAAGAATATTATGCAAGAAAGGATTGAGATTTGCAACTTACACTTTGTGGTATATACACAAGCAAGGCAGCCTGGCGATAGTGTCCCCCTGAATTAATTCTTCCAAGCAGATAACACACTCTCCTTTATCTTCTATTAAAACATCTTCTGCAAAAGGCAAATGCAATTATGAAAACAAAGAACTTAACACGAAATATAGCAATATAAAATTTCAACATAAATTATTTTTATATTTGTTTCACATATTATAATACATGAATGCAAATAATAGGAGAGGTACCTGCAGAGGATATCAATAGTTTTTGAAGTCTAGTTGTGATTATTAAAATAATATTAAGTCTAAAAACACAAAATGCTCCCCCCACATCAAACTGTAGCGATATCTGCTTAAGAACGCTAGCAGCCCAATAAAATTGAGTTTTGGTAAAGTTATCAGAATTAAAAGTCATAAAATCAAGCGCAGCACATGTTGTCAAATGTAAAAAGTCCATGGCTTCACCCGACGAGCACAGAAGATAGACATGATGAGTAGCTACACTCCATGAGGTGTAAGTGTTGATTTTCTTAATACTCTGCTATCAAGAGTCGGAAATGTGCTGTAAAAAACTGTGCAGGGCAAATCCATTGGGATGGGTGATGAAACAAATCTGTTCCACCTTTTATCTTTTGAAAGGAGTTTGTTTTAAGGGTCTATTTTCTTTCTTTACCACAGAACTAAATTGATAAAAGGATAAAGGAAATGGTGGTGTGTGGTAACTTACAACCCTTTTTGGCCAAGAGGTCGCCTTTAACACAAATGTGAGACAATTACCATCAGAATAACCTCTAGGCATATTTGAGGCATAAGTATGACACAGTAGATGCTTACACTATTGCCACAGGCATGCCTTCATAAATCTTTGAAAATGCTGAATTTACTATATTAGTTAATACCATAGATCGATTGCTTGGTGTATATATATATGTTATGTAAATTAAGAAAAGTCACAAACCATTATAAATAATTCTTGGCTTTGTAAGACACATAACTAAATGGCACTCTACGTCATCTGGCGGCACAAATTTTGAACAAACTGGGCATTTAATTCTGTAAAAGAATAAAAGGATTTTTTAAAAAATTACAAGGATATGTTTATCAAGCAATACATAAAATACAATTTTGAAATCATGTATAACAATTCAGCAACTTTTTTAAAACAGCAATCCAGGAACCTTTTTTGTATGTCGCACCGCTTCCCCCTTCTTCCAAGTATTTTGAGTTCAAATTTTTACCTCATTGGTTATCATTTTTTTTTTTTACAGCATTTTAAAAGTGGGGTTTTAATTATAATCACCCTGTATTTTGGAAAAATAAATCGAATTCCTTTTCATGAGTTATTTTATTTTGTTTTGTTAAAAATTCACCATTAAATACAATTATTAATTCAAATTCATTTTGAGAGGGGGGGGAAGGAAAGAGATTGAAGATAAAAAAAAAATGTAGTAAAACATAAATGGCGGAGAGGAAAACTTCATTAAAAAAATTACTATCTAACTAAAATGCATGAATTACTACCTAAAATGCACGATTTACTATTTAACTATCCTGCATGAATTAACACTTAAAATGCATGATTTACTATTTAACATACATACATGAATTAATACCTAAAATGAATGATTTACTATTTAACTGCCCTGCATGAATTAATAATTAAAATACATTTACTATTTGACTAATCTACACGAATTAACACTTAAGATGCATGATTTACTATTTAACCAACCTACATGAATTAATACTTATAATGCATGATTATGAATTAATACTTGAAATGTATGATTTACTATTTAACCAACCTACATGAATTAATACTTAAAATGCATGCTTTACTATTTAATTAACATGAATTAATACTTGAAACGCAAGATTTACTATTTAACTAACGTGAATTAATACTTGAAACGCATGATTTACTATTTAGCTAAGAATTAATACTTGAAACGCATGATTTACTATTTAACTAACCTATATGAATGAATACTTAATATGCATATTTACTATTTAAATACAAAAAAAAAAATCTACATCGAAACTTTTATAAGTGAAGTTGATTTCATCATATATACATTTTTGATGTTATCGTATTGTTAGATGGCATCGACAACTAAAACTTGCAGCAGATGATAAGCTAAACGTTCGAAAATCGATAAAACATAACACAGTAATAAATAAACCAAAAATTGTTCCTAGAAACATGACAAACGTTTCTTAAACATAATTATAAATTACCAATGAAATATATTTTGGAAAATAATTCGAATTGATTTTCACGAGTTATTTTATTTTGTTTGGTATTTATATTGGAAGAGTGAAAAAAAAAAAAAAAAAAAAAAAAGATTGAAGATAAAATGTAGTAAAATATAAACGGCAGTGAGGAAAATTTTCATTAAAAAATAAATTACTCTTTAACCTACATGAATTACTACTTAAAATACATAATTTACTATTTAAACAGAAAAATCTGCTTCTATGATTGATTTCATCATCATATATACACTTTTCACGTTATTTTATTTTTAGCTGGCTTCGGCAACTAAAACTTAAGCAGACGATAAGATAAACGTTCGAAAAACGATAAAACATACGAATTACACAACAGAACAAATCGTATCGTTTTCGATTACCTAAGAAAAAAATACTTATTCTAAAAAAGAAATCTCTTAATGATATCTCCGCAAAAAATTCCACTTCAATACTACTTTGAAATAAGTAATATGTTACACTTTCTCACGTTCTACAACCTGTCGTTCCGGTCCAATTCTTCATAGTTTAAAAAAGTACTTTCGCAATAATAATTTTAAAAAAAAAAATAATAATAAATGAATATCAGTAATAACAAAAATGTGAACCAATTTTTACTTTTGAAAAATGGACAGGAATAATTAAGGTTGGTTCATTCGGATTAACAATAAAAATTTCTTTTACAGTGTCTTTTCAATTTTTTTTTTTTTCAAATAAATATAGGTAAAACATAAAAATTATTTGTGATGCAATATTATTACGTAGAAATATCAGTCATTGTTGAGAAATTATGTGGTCATTCATTATCTTTCCAACAAATTTTAGTTTTTTTTTTTTTTTTTTCAGTTAAAAATATTCTAATTAAAAGAAAAACTAACGCCTACACGCAATATCTCAAGGATTAAATCAAGTAATATAATATATACATATATTATAAAATAAAAAGAAATATCAGTAAATTAAAAGAAAATTATTTATTAATTTATTATCGCAAAATGCAACAAATATGTACACGGTGATAATTAAACTCCACAAAATGCTGTAAAAACGAACCACACCTCACAATGAGTTCCAATTTTGAACTGAAGATACTTGAAGAAGGGGGAAACGATATGGCATCAAAAAAAAAAAAAAAGTATGTGTAGTTATAGATGGCGCTGTAAGCGGCATAAATAAATAAAATTCGGCTGCCAGTGATAGTTTGAATCGAAACGACGACGGCTTTGCCATGAGTTGCACATAAAAACCCACTGTAGTGTTCAATGTGCTGGACGGTAAAAAATGACTTCCAAGTCCATCGACAGTTGTAACACTGTGATTGGAAAGCCCATCCACCACGGCAAGTTCATACTCAATTGGATGGTAAAAACCGGTGGAACTTTTTTGGATGCCGTACCGTTTCCCTCTTCTTCAAGTATCTTCAGTTCAAATGTGAAGTCATTGTGACGAGTGGTTCTTTTTAACAGCATTTTGAAAGTGGACTTTAATTATAAGCACCCTGTATTTGTAATAAAACAAGTAATATAAAAACAAATTTTTTAAAGTCAATTCCTTCTTTTTTTTTTTTCACTCTATTGCAGAAAGTCCTTTATAAATAATTTTCATTCATTTTTTAACTTTATCTGGCGCCATCTATGGGTAGATACATGCAACTTAAATCTAAAAAAATTTAAATTAATTCATTAAATTTAATTACTGAATTAATATTTGAAAAAAAAAACTGTATTAACATTCAGTGTCATCCACTACAAGTTAAAAAAAATGTATTTGAACGTGAGTGGATGAATAAGAAGTATATCATGAACGATTTAAAATGTGAACAAGATATATATAGAGAGTATGAGCTAATAGAACGAATTGAAAAATAAGTATGTAAAATGTAAAAGCAAATGGTTATAAAAAATAAATAAAAGAGCATTGTTTTTCGAGGGTTTTCTTTTTGTTCGTAAATAAGGACAATTTGATAACATATGATATATATATATATTAAAAAAGCAGCAAGAAACTCTAACCCAGACAATGTGTTCCAAGAAATACTTCCTTTGAAAACAAACAACTGTAAGATTTAAATCTCAGCGTTTGTTATTTTGACAACCACCAGAACATTCATCCAACGTTGTCATATTGCATTTGTCATGCACACATTTATTTTGAACTCTTTGTGTTCTTTGTAAAAAATTTTTTTTTTTTTTTGCATCGATAATTTTATTTTTTAGAATAAAAGTACTGAGAAAAAGCTCACTTAAAAAAAACGACGACTTTACGAAAGAGTTCGAAAAAGACCTAAATTTCTATTCCATACGCCAAGTTTTCTTTTCTTTTTATTTTAAAATTTAAGATTATAGATAATTTTAAGCAGTGATATCCTAAAGCTATAAATTATAGTCCAAAAAAAAAGAATGCATTGCAAAACTATCTGAAGCAATTCTGAATACATGAAAAGCAAGGTACTTTCAAAATAAAAATAAATATCAGTCTCAAAATTGATCACTTACTTAAAATAGCATAATACTTGAATTACACACAATGTGTGTGTGTGCGCGTGCGTGTGTATTAAACAGGATGATTCAGCAATCGTGAGCCAAACTTTGAGGGGCAGTATAGCTTATTTAAACATCTATATATATCTTTATATACATCTTTATATATATATATATCTTTATATATATAATATATATATATATATAATTATTCTGTGCGTGTGCTTGTCACTGAATTTCTCCTAAACGGCTGGACCGATTTGGTTGACAATTTTTTGTGTGTTTGACGAAACATGGAAGAATGTTTTTGTGCTATCCCCTTTATTGTCAGTCGCCACCAGAAAGTGCTGCACCCTTTCCCCTTATAGACCATCCAGACGATATCCGTGAAAATGATTATGCACCTATATCAGAACATGGAGACTATATTCGCAATAAGTACTTTCTACTCCTCTGGCGCTCGGTACCACAGGTATCGGGTTCAAATCCCGGCGCTGCCATGGATGTTTGTAGTGGTTCGAATCCACTTTAAACCGTAGGTATCGGTCTAATAGGATCGTACAGAGTTGCGGGGGCATTGTTACTCCGCGTCCGTGGCTTACGCTCCGTAGTTACACGCGCCCCTGGGTAGTGCAAAGTGAGTAACGTCGGTGCAGACCTTATGGCATAAAAGATTACGGTCTATATGCCAGCTGCATTAGGAAAGGGAAAAAAAAGGGGGGGACTTTCTACTCTGCAATTTTTTGGCAGGACAACTTATGCCGGGGTCTGCCAGTATTTGTATAGGAATGTAAGGTCGGAAGTGAACGAACACACTAAACGAATTTCTCCAACAGCCAGGAACAATGTCCCAAATGATACCCGTCACATGACGAGTTTCAAGTCCTCTGGCTGGCAACCCCTGATGCGCACTCTATTTTATTCTTATTCTGTGTTTTCATTTGCGAGATACCAGATGACTCAATTGAGGACCTCGTCGCTCTACTATTCATTGCGGGTGCGTGAAATGCCGGCCATCCTTGAAATTGCACTCCTTGAATTGATTAGCACTCCTTCGACTCTATCAAACATGTATCACTGTGGATGGTCGCTATTTTGAACATTTATTGTAAACATTGAATACAAGAAGCACTTTGCAATGATGTCCTCGATAAAAATGCATTTCTTTACGCGTCTCATTTTTGTGTTCGTGCTTTAAAACTTCTACTACTGCTAACACCTCAGACACTACATACTTATAAAAAAAAATTTATTTTTAGTTCGCTGTACCACCCTTTGGGACCTGCTGTCCGAGTGACCAGCGCTCCGGCACTCGATGCCGCAGTTTTCCAGTTCGATTCCCGGCGGTGCCATGGATGTTTGTCGGACTCCACTTTAAACTGTAGGTCGCGGTGTAATTTGACTACTACTACACCACACCGCATCACTGTGCCTAGAACTGAGTTGCGCCTTTTACAGTTTGGGAATGATATGGACGAGAAGAAGTCTGATGGGGCACTGTAATATATGAGATCAGGACCAACGGCTTAAAGTGGATTGCGAACAACTACAAACATACGGCCGGGACTCGAATCCGAAACCTGTGGTACTGAGCGCTAGAGCGCTAGCCACTCGGCCATCAGAGACACATTTAACGTGGATTGCGAATCACTCACAAATATCCGTGCTACCGCCAGGGATTCGAACTTGAAGCCTGTGCTACCAAATGACATAGCGCTAGCCAATTGGCCATCAAGCCGGGGGTTTCTTTATACAGAAAATAAGATCTAAACAAGCATAAAATTAAACTTTTTCCACATAAAAATAAAAAAAAAAAAAGAAGTTAAAAATGTTTTTTTATTTTTATTTTAACAAAGCATTCTAAAAACAAACGATTCATTACTTCATACTCTTAAGCAATACTATACAATTGAAGATCGGAAATGCTTCTTATATATCAGAGACGATCTTTATTACAATTTACTTCCTGTATTCCTTGAGTTGGGCGGACGAACTCATAAAACAGAACATTTATTATGACCACTAAAAAAGAACTGTCGGTGTCTTTGCTATCTTTAAGACGCATTCCATCCGCCCCGAAATGAAAAGCGACAAAAAAAAAAAAAGTCTTTTCACTAGGATTTTCAATCTTATTATTATAACATTTTTCAATCTTCATCTCGTGGTTCGCCTTAAAACCTGTGTCAGATTTCAGAAGACACAGACGCGGTTCACTGTAAGTTTAGAAAAGGCACAAAAGGCAGGATTGTTCCCACCAATCATTAACAAGATGTTGATTCTCTCCGCACACGAAAAACGATTACGATTCGTCCGCTGCTATTGAATTTCATGCAAGGCATTGGCAGACTTCTTTTTGATAAGTAATGATGATTTTGGATGAGAACGGGAAACTGATCATCGTGATCAAAAGCACAGTTTTTTTTAATTTTTATTAGATATGTCATTTCCGTTATGGGGGGGATTAAGAATTTATTATTTTTTGTCATTTTGCACTCTCTTCAAGACAGTTTGCGCTTTTTTATATCTAATCACTTGTCTAATTTAGTTTTTTTTTTTTTTTTAAAGATATTCATCATAATGAATGGTTTAAAAGAATTTAGATATATCTAAAAAAAAAAAATTTAAAGTCAATTCCTACTTTTTTTTTCACTCTATTGCGGAAAGTTCTTTATAAATAATTTTCATTCATTTTTAAGTTTATCTGGCGCCATCTATGGGTAGATACATGCAACTTAAATCTAAAAAAAAACTAAAATGAATGAATTAAATTTAATTACTGAATTAATATTTGAAAAAACTGTATTCACATTCAGTGTCATCCACTACAAGTTAAAAAAAAAAGATGCATTTGAACTTGAGTGGATGAATAAAAAGTGTTTTATGAACGATTGAAAATGTGAACAGGATATACATAGGGAGAGTGTGAGCTAATAGAAGGAATTGAAAAAGATATAAATTGATTTGGTTTGTCGTTTTACGGTCATCATGTGCACACGAGGACTAAACAGACAAGGACCTACAGTTTTGCGTGGATTTCAAACCACTCACAGACATCCATGCCACCGCCAGGAGTTGAACATGAAGTCTGTGGTGCCAAAGGCAAGAACTCTAGCCACTTGGCCACCAGGTCGCCATTATAACAAGGCTTCATTTTGTGCATAGTATGATTCCCTGCCATAACGTTGTGTTGATTCCTTTTCCAGTTTCTAGCAAATATTTCCAGCTCAATTTGCCAATCGATATGTTGGCTTGACCCAAGAATGGAGCAAAAAATTAAAGATCTAATGAAGATATCGATCTGATTCAAATCTGTGATAGATCGGACTTGTCTTACACAACATCAGATGGCCACAGAGTGAAATAAATAAATATAAACAAACTTACGCGTTTTCCTTCTTTCCATTCTTTGATGTCTTACTTTTATGTATTATAAATATTTTTTTTTTTTCTAATGCAGCTGGCAAACACTTAGAGAGCTTGGTCTTGGATGCCTTAAGGCAAGCACTGCACAGACGTTACTCACTTAGCACTACTCAGGGAGCGCGTGTCACTTGAAGATAAGCCACGGACGCGGAATAGCAATGCCCCCGCAACGCTCTACGATCCTATTAGGACCGGGACCTACGGCTTAAAGTGGATTCCGAAGCACCACAAACACCCATGGCACCGCCGGGGCTCGAACCCGAAACCTGTGGTACCGAGCACCAAAGCGCTAGCCACTCCGCCATACAGGCCCGCGTGTTATAAATATAAAAGCTTCTTTTAAAACTGAAGCTGTTCAACCCCGTATCATCTGAATGATTCATATGGTCAATTGGTGGTTTGTGCTGTATTTCATATGGTGTTTTGAGCTGTTGTCCCCCAAGCACAGCTTAACCACGCCAAAATGGCCCGTTTTCATAAACACCCCATGACAACATTTTTTTTTTTCAAACAATTTGATAGCAGTCCCCATTAGCAAGGCGACGACGGCATGAGGGCCTGATGGCCGAGCGGCTAGCGCTCGGTACCACAGGCCTCAGGTTCGAATCCTGGAGGTGGCATGGATGTCTCGAGTGATTCCGAATCCACTTTAAACTGTAGTTCTCGGTCTCATTAGCGCAAAAAAAGCACAAGATGACTGTAGAGAGACAAACCAACCAACACTTGAGAATGCTACCTTGCATCTAATAACAATAGGATGATATATCTGGTGGGTACTCAGTCGGATTATTTTTAGTTTGCATGTTATTTTGACAGCCATGTCTTGTTTTCTTTTTTTAAAATTAATTTCTATTCCTTATAAGTATTGGATGAAATGGAATTTTTTTCCCTCCATATAACCCCCCTTCCCCAAAAAAAAGGACCGCATTAAAAGAGGTGGTACTTACGTATTAACTGTACCTTTGCGACTGTTGCGGCAATAAAGAGCACACGCGCCAACCGCAGCTACAGATTTGGCGGTTTTTAAGTGGCACCAATCTATTTTATTGGTTTGGTAACCTTAGTAGTGTTAGATTGGCGACACTTAAAAACCGCCAAGTCTGTCGCCAAGGTACCGTTAATACGTAAGTACCAAAGAGGTTATTATTCTGATTGACAAACAAAAGTTGAAAGAAAAAAAAAAACCACTTGAAAAATTGAATACTACATACTATTACGTAAAATGAATAGATGTACCGTTTAGAGGGAAAAAATAAATGCTCACGTTATGCATAACTCTCACTCTATCCAACACAATTATCCCTGCAATCTAATAAAAATGCCCCGTTCAAAGCGTAGCAAACTAATACTAATAAACACAGAGCCGTCTGCTGAAGAAACTGTCACCCTTCGAATCGCTCCACGCGCCGGAGGAGTCATAACGGCCGTGAGAAACCCGTCACGTCACCCAAAGAGAGAGACGTCAATGCGCAGAGGTGCGTCACTGTGAACCGCCTCGGTAAACACAACACGAGGAGGAACTATCTGCCTCGAGTGGCCTGTGTCGGAGAGAGACCCATTCACATGCGGCCTCGAGCGAGCCTGTTACTACTGGATTTCAAAAGATACGGAAAGGTATGACTTAGGAAGGAGTCGGACACTTCTAATGGATTTCTAACCATGGACTATTTTTTCAATTCCTTCTATTAGTTCACACTCTCCCTATATATATCTTGTTCACATTTGCAATTGTTTCTAAAGCACTTCTTATTCATCCACTCAAGCTCAAATGCATTTTTTTTTTTTTTTGAACTTGCAGTGGATGACACTCGATGTGAATACAGTTTTTTCCAAATATTATTTCAGTCATTAAATTAAATTCATTAATTCAGAACTTGTAGCGGATGACACTGGATGTGAATACAGTTTTTTCAAATATTCATTCAGTCATTAAATTAAATTCATTAATTCATTTTAGTTTTTTTTTTTTAGATTTAAGTTGCATGTATCTACCCATAGAGGGCGCCAGATAAACTTAAAAAATGAATAGAAAATTATTCATAAAAGACTTTCTGCAATAGAGTGAGAAAAAAGGAGGAATTGACTTTAAAAAAAGTTTTTTTTTTTTTATATTACTTGTTCTTTTAAATGGTGTTATTCAATTGGATTATAAGCATGGACAAACATAAACCTTAAAATATATGGATGAATATTTCTCGCTCAAATTTGGCATGGGTGATTATGTGCTCATTAAAAGAATACGTAAAACATTCACACTGATTTTCATGCATGTAGACATAGATGTATTATGCATGTATTGGACTCAAAGAGATACATTTCTAAAGTCTAGTCGATTGACAACCCAAACACAAGATGAAGAAAGCATTGTCATCCGGCTAGACTTCATAAATGTATCGCTCTTAATATCATTTATCTTCAGTTTTATACAAAAATGCCAACAACTCCTCTCTGAATGAATATATCTAAAATCTTTCAATTCAATGCATGGCATAACATCATTTAAAAACACATAGTTAAAAATGTCATTCGATTCTCAAAATGATTATAACAGTTATATAATTGTTTCTGCACCGCCATATCATATCTTTGTATATATAATTCTTCTGTGCATGTGTTTGTCATGATAATATAACGTCCTGTGTATATATCATATACACAATTAGAAGAAAAGAAGGAGCAGGAGTCTTCCGAATAAATCGGGATAATTTGCAGTTATGATATGATATAGGGCAGGGATTCGGACAAACTTTCGGCAAACTTTTTCAGTCGCGGGCCAAAAATCGAAAAGTTTGGCGGGCCAAGATAAATTATTCTAAAATTTTGAAAACAATATACAAGTATTACAGTCTGCCACATGCGAGGTCTAATTCACCTATATTGGATTCCCATAAGTCTGTTCCCCGAGAAAGAGATAACGCTTGTCTACAATCAAAGCAATCTACAGCTATAACTAACAAAGAATTTTCGCTTTTCACAATTTACCGATTGAAAGCTATCTGTGGTTGCTATTTCCGTCGATTAATGTTTTGTAGAACAAAAAAATAGAGAAAGTAAAAAGGTCATCTTTGAAAAAAGGAAGAAAAATAATAATAATTAATCAAAGTAGAAAAGGAGATGGATATATAATATATAAATATATATTTCTTTTTAATTGGCCTCGGACCGGCAAATTAAAATTCTATCCGCGGGCCGGATAGAATCTTTCGGGAGGGCCGGAATTGGAACGCGGGCCATAGTTCGCCCATCCCTGATATAGGGTAACGTCCATGGGAAAAAGCGAGTGGAAATGCACTTAGATTGTGCAAAATTCTAGCAAATTCTCATCAACAGCACCAAAATCTCTCATGTAGGCGGCTTCTGGTATTATTTTCCTACAATCGAAATACATGTTCTCATTCCCTCCACAGCTAGTATATGAAATGCGGTTTCATTAGTTTTAGCCGCAGGTGCCTCCAAACCTAGAAGAGGAATAGAATAGAGAGCACGTGGGAGCTGCCACGTGACTTGTACAATCGGTATTGTCCACTGAGAGGATGGCTGTCACTCTGTTTACTTACTGTCACTAGCAGAGGAAAAATAAGCTTACATTGAACAGTGGAATAGACTGCACTCGTTTAAAATTGAGTTTGACGCATGCATCTCAGGATTTGGTAGTTTAACAGATGCGACGATAGTTTGGCGATTTTTGATAACAATCTTTACTGTTTGGCATTATGCTGTTGGCGCGAAGGGAGAAAAAAATATATTAATAGTTTAAAAACGCTAAAGAACACGCTTTTAGAGTGAATCAAACTAAAAAGTAAAAAATAATTGTTAGTTAAGAATAAAATGACTGTTCTAAAAGCGTGGAGTGCTCGATATCAATCGTTATCATTTTTCATTAGTTTCATTCATTTCGAAATGCAGAGTTAGTTTAAAAATGTCATACAAAGCACCCCGCGCTTTTAGAACAGTGACATTCATATGCACAATGAAAATCTTCTTCACATGTCAAAGAATAAAAGTACAATTCTTCGTTTACTAATAATACTTTTTCAATTCAGGGCACTCCGTCGGGTTTAATGTTTAAGATACAGGTTTCTTTACACAATTCAAAATGTGAGGCCTGATAGTCGAGCGACTAGCACTCTGGTGTTCGAGTCCCCGCGCTACCATGGGTGTATTTTAGTGGTTTGGAATCCCCTTTAAACCGTAGGTCCCGGTCCAATAGATCGTAGAGCATTGCGGGTGTAGTGTGACTCGCGTCCGTAGCTTATCTTCAAGCTACGCGTGCCTCCTGGGTAATGTTCAATGAGTAACAGCAGTGCAGCCCTTGCTTGTGGCATAAAGATGAACTGTCTCTGTATTGCCAGCTGCATCGGGGGGGGAGTTCACAATCTTCCATAGTACAACAACGGACAGCACACGAAATGAGTCATTTCTATTTTTTGAAAAAAAACCAAAAAAAAAAAAAAAAAACTTGATGTATAATGAAAAAGTAAAATTCAGCTTTTCACGAAAATAATTCCGCAAAGCCTTTTTTCAATATTATGAAATCTCACCTCTTTTTCCCCCTTTTTTTTTTTTGGAACGCATCCCGTGTTCCTCCTTTCTGTTTTTAATAACCTTCCTTCGAGTCCTTGAGTTATACATTTTTTTTTTTTTTTTTTATGTATTTTGATTTGGCAAACATTCTCTGCGTTTAATCTCATTTCCACGACATCCATTTTTCTTTTTTTTTTCTTCCGAAATGAATTAAGCGCTTTTTCTCCGTTTGCAAAATACGAAACTTTCCAAACAGAGATGTTACACGAGACACGAAAGTGGAACATCTCGGCATTTTAAAATGAGCACAATCGAAATGAAATGAATAAGCAAATGGCAATTGAGAGCTGAATTCAAATCTTTTACTAGCTTATATAAGTGAAAAACAGCTCGGAATTTTCATTCAAATTCATTTTTTGGCAATGGAATTATGGATTGGAGTTTGGTTTGTCGTTCTACGGTCATCTTTTGCACACTTTGGGCTAAACAGACCGGGATCTACAGTTTAAAGTGGATTCCGAGCCCCTACAAACATCCATGGCACCGGCGGGACTCGAACCCGAAACCTGTGGTACCGAGCGCTAGCCACTCGGCCATTCAGGCCCCTTATGGATTGGGGAGTTTGGTTTGTTGCTCCACGATAATTTTGTGCACACTTTGGGCTAGGCTTAGACTTTGGGCTTTTCACTTAGACTGGAATCTACAGTTTAACGTGGTTTCCGAACTACTCACAAACATAAATACCACATCACCGTGCATAGAGATGAGTTGCCCCTATACAGTTTGGGGATGATGTGGGTGAGAAGAAGTCTGATTGGGCTCCGTGACGCTCTTGCAGTCATTTGAGACCCGAACTACAGCTTACAGTGGATTCAGAACCACTACAAACATCCATGGCACCGCAGGGACTCGAATCCGAAACCTGTGGCCCCGAGCGCCAGAGAAAGACAATTAACAAATAAACCAATATGAAACATTGAAAGTTGTCCACGAATCCACGGCAAGGGCTACACCGACGTTACTCATTGAGCACTACCCGGGAGTCACGTGTAGCTTGAAGATAGGCTACGGACGCGAGTCACACTACCCCCAACAACGCTCCTATTAGAAAGGGACCTATAGTTTAAAGTGGATTCCAAACCATTACAAACATCCATGCCACCGCCAAGATTCGAACGTGAAGCCTGTAGTACCAAAGGCGAGAGCGCTAGTCAAATGGTCATCAGGCCAATGTTTTGGGAAGAGTGAGTCCGTGGCTTCATGGACAACTTTCAATGTTTCTTATTGGTTTATTTATGTATTGTAAATGTATGGCGTTCGGGGCCCCAGGTTTCGGGTTCGAGTCCCGGCGGTGCCATGTATGTTTTCAGTAGTTGTTGTCACTTAAAACCGTAGGTCCAGGTCTAATATGAATGTAGAGCATTATGGGTAAGGCTGACAACCCTACCCTCATAAAAACATCTTCTATCCAGTAATCTGCCAGTAGGCAGACGGCCTTGACCGACCATGACTGTTGCGCCACTGATGATGATAGTCTTTCACGTGCTAATAACAACATAATTAAATATTTCTTATTGGTTGCTTTTTAAATTTCTGTCAAGCGCTTATTATTATATATTTAAATGAAAAATTCTATAATTTTTTTTTTTCTTTCAGTAATTATATGATTTTATGGATAACCTGTATATCGGCCCAGCCGATTATATTATTTGTTTATATAATTTTTTATTTCTTTCAAATCGATAGAGTAATGTTTATAAAATTGCAATAATGTTTTGTAATGTTAATATATATATATATATATATATATATTCAAAATAGGCGCATAACTTCGAATGAGGAGCATAAATTCGACTTGCATCTAAAACAAATCTCATTTGAAATAATACAATTGCTTAAAAAAATTTTTTTGAAAAAAATAATAACCTGAAAGATAAAATGGATACCAAACCTCACCTTTGAAATGAAATGCAATTATGTTATTTACATACAGCTTGAAAGGGCGTTGTTTCTTACCTGGACACAGATTAAGGTCAACATTGGAAGAAAACAACAGATGAAAGAAAAACTAGTTTCATTTTTGCTATCTGCGAGAAGGAATAAATAATTGGTTACAATCAAAAAAGTGTCAAAATAGTTGAGCGCAACTCTCTGACCGGGCACAGAAATCGTGACAAAAAATTATAGTTTAAAAAAAACTAAAAAACACGCTTTTTAGAGTGAATCCAACTAAAACATAAAAAATAATTGTTAACATTAAAATGAATGTCACTGTTCTAAAAGCGTGGGGTGTTTTGTATGACATTTTTAAGCTAACTCTGCATTTCGGAATGAAAAATTATAACGATTGATATCGAGCACCCCACGCTTTTAGAACAGTCATTTTATTCTTATGTTAACAATTATTTTTTACTTTTTTTGATGTTAACAATTTATTTTTAGTTTGATTCACTCTAGCATGTTTTTTTTTTTTTTTTAAACTATAATATTTAAATGAGGTTCCGGTACGGAGGAATGGAACTATAATAGTTCTTACAATAATTTAATTGTGAGTAAAACAAAGGCTAAATGCGAATAGGTCGAGCCAGCCAGGATTCGAACAGGGAATCTCCTGATCCGTAGTCAGGCGCGTTGTGCCGCTGCCCCACGTAGGTTTGAATGTCTAAGGCACTTTCATTCTACATGGGTTAAATTGCTCTTCATAAGTTAAAATGAAATCACAAATCCTGGCGATCCTAATCCTGATGAGATAATAAACTTATCAAACTATTTTAGTGTCCTTGATAAGTCTACGACGTTTAAATGAAACCTGATCGCTTAAAGTAGGGCAAAATCGAGCCCAAAGAGTCAGTCACAAACAAACAAAAAGGGGAAACTTGAGATTAATCAAATATATTTATATATAGAGATTTTTTATAATATACATTTTACTATTTATTTATATATATATATTTATTTTATATTTTACAAAATATATTTATTTTATAATGGCTAGAATGAAAACCAATGTATTTAAAAACTACATTATGTGTGCAACCTGTCTATTTAAAAATGAACTGCCGAAGTTATGACAAAAAAAAAGGAACTTTGTTTTTAAATAATATTCTTGCGAATATATTTATTATTTATTCATCAGTTTACAGTTATGAGTTCGAGTTTACAGTTAAGAGTTTTAAAACACTTATGTCACACAAAAGAGAAATTTTCGAATTTGAGAGATCTGGTATAAAAAGTTGTTCGCACTTTTGGATCAACTCGCACCTGCGAATTATTTTTCCAAAATGAAATGGATCCAACACAAAACACGCTCAAACTTAACGGACGCAACACCCATTACGATGTACCAATACCCAAATGGAGATCGATTTGCACAAACTAAGTGAAGGAGTGGAGAAGCAAATATCGCACTTGCAAAATAAATATTTTTAATGATTTCATTTTTTTTTTTTCGTTTCTATTTATATATTTTTCTATATTTCATTTTGAGTGTTACATATTTCTTTACAATGTGTGTGTTTTTCTTTTGGAAATGAAAGTGACCAAATACAAAACACGCTCAAATATAACGCACGCTAACCTGCAACACCAATGTGCAAATATTGAAATTGATGTACCAATACCCAAATTGAGATCGATTTGTAAAAACTAAGTGAAGGAGTGGAGAAACATACGTAGCGTTAGTGAAATAAATATTTTTTAATGATTTAATTTTATTTATTTCATTTATATTTATATATTTTTAAATTTCATTTTGACTATTCTGTATTTCTTGACAATGTGTGTTTAGTATCATTATTATTGTGTGATATTACCTATGGGCACATGCAATAATAAAAGTAAACACAAAAATAATAACTCATTCTATTTCAATTTTCACTCAAAAAAATTTATACAGTGGGTTTAAATCTAACAGGGGAATATATAATGCTATAGGCGGCCCGCGGAGTTAGGTTGCATTTCCAAAGTGGCCTGCAAGATCATTTGGGTTTGGCCACCGCTGCACTAGAAGTTTGATTATTTTCCAGCAGTGATTCTTCACTTGGTCTTCCTAGGAGAAACAGTCACTCCAAACCTATGAAATTCAGGTCAAAATTAAATGTGACAAAATGAACGAGATTTAGTATCTTGCAGAGCTTCAGACACAAAGAATTGGACAGTTCATAAACATAATTGTTAGGGAAATGTTTGTTGTTGGAAATGTTACAGAAATGTTCATAAACAGAAGTGATTCATTATAGAAGTGCAATAAACGAATCTGTTCCTTGTAAGGAAGGCAAAACGATAACCCATTTCAAGATTATTTTATTTGATTTGTCGCTCTACGGTCATCATTGTTGTTATTATTTCCAATGGCAAGGCAAATACAAATAAAAAAAATTAATATAAAAAAAAAAAATTTAAGTCAATTCCTACTTCTTTTTCACTCTATTGCAGAAAATTCCTTTACAAATAAAGTTGAAATTTTCCTTTTACATCTGGCGCCATCTATTATTAGGTATATGCAACTTAAATCTAAAATTAATTAAATTTAATGAATGAATTAATATTTGAAAAACATGTATTCACATCCAGTGTCATCCACTATAAGTTTAAAAAAAAAAAAAATGCATTCGAACTCGAGTGGATGAATGAAAAGTATTTTATGAACGATTGAAAATTGGAACAAGATATATATAGGGAGAGTGTGAACTAATAGTAGGAATTGAATAATAGCAAGGCACAAAAACAAATATAAAATAATAAACATCGAAAAAATACAACGATTACCGAAGACACTGCTTTAAGAGTTCTCTCGCACGCCAGTAAAAAAGACCACAGCACTAGCCAATTGACCATCAGGTCGCAAGCGTTCTTCAAACGACCATTCTTAGTAGAGTTTAAAACAGTAGATGATGATGAGACGAATGGCAGATTTGATTAATTGAAGATGGGATGTAGACCGACTCCTAATTGCTTTCTCTGAAGCAATTGTTGAAGCTCGGCTGTCAGTAATGAGTGCTGCAGTACAAGAGGGAGCCGAAAAAGTATTGTTCTTCGATTTCATCATTTTCTGCATGCATTTAATAATATTAGTTTCAAAACATGGCGAAATACTCGTATAGAGCAAAAACATAACGTATGGATGAACGACGCCCGAAGTTATTTCCAATCGCATATGCAGAAAACCAAGGTTTCACACTTTCATTTTCGCTGTCAAACACTGGATAAAAGACATTCTAGAATTATTTATTTTAAAAAAATCCACTACTTTTATTCAGTTCTGATCCAATACTTTTATTCAGTTCAGTTCTAACACTAAAGTGGATAGCATGAACATCTTTTTCATACTCGAATACATATCATGACCCATTTTCATAGCCATGTGTTGAACTGTATAGAAGTGGATATGCTGCAGCTGGTGCATCCTCTTGTGGCGACTGACAACAATGGGGATATAATAAAAACATTCTCCATGTTTTGTCAAACACACACACAAAATTTCATTTAAATCGGTCGAGTCGTTTAGGAGGAGTTCAGTGACAAACACACGTATAGAAGAACCCCATTGCAGCACCACCTACCAGATCCAATTGAGAATCTAAACCGCCCAAAGACCCATTCAAACACACACCAAAATTTCGTCAAAAACGGCCCAGCCGTTTAGGTTAGGTTTCGTTTTTGTCGCTCTACGGCCATCTTATGCAAACGAGGACTAAACAGGCCGGGACCCACAGCTTAATGTGGATTCTGAACGTCACAAACATCCATGACGTTTAGAGGAGTTCAGTGATGAACACACGTACAGAAGAATTATATATATAAAGATAAAGACGGCAGATGTTTGGGTTTCTCAAGGACACAAGGCAAATGAAAGAAAAGAAAAATTGGATAAGAATAAGAGCAAATTCGAACGAAGCCTAACCGCAAAGGTAAGAATCATTATTATTACAGCGAACTCCACGACTTTTAATTCATCATTATTATGACATCCACTCGTGACCACAGTTCTTATTTGCCATCCAAAAACGAAACGAACCCAATGTCTCAGCGTCATTCATGCTCAAACAGACGACTCAGAAGTGATCGCTATCGCCCTTTCTAACAGGTGAGAAAATAAATGAAACCTTAATAGCGGGAACACTTCAGTTGAATCCCATGCACAGCCTTGGAAACAGACCTCGGTCCATCGGTATCCAGCGAGATTTCAATCTCTGCTACCCTAATTGGAGAACGTATATTTACTATAGTACAACGCAAACGTTTCTGGGAGTACATCCTGTGTTCTTGTGGTTACCACGGAAATTTCTTCAACTACGTATCCACATGTCGGAAATTGTCCTTAGCACAATTTAGATCCCCCACCACCTACTTCTTGGCTCCTTCAGGCAAAAAATTGGAGCATAAAATATTTTAAAGCGCCACAGGGTTGTTGTTTTTACTACTGTCTAGAACAAGGGTGGTCAACCCAAATGATCTCGCGGGCCACTTTGGAGATGCTTCATAACTCAGCGGACCGCATATAAAATTATGTATCCCCCTATTAGAATGAGACCCACTAGAGACATTTGATGTGGAATAAAAATTGAAACATAATGAGGTATTATTTTTGTGTTTACTATTATGCTTACATGCAAACGTAGATAACATAATAATAATGATGATGATACAAACACATTGTAAAGGAATATATAGAACACTAAATATAATAAAAATACTAAATATAAAAATAAGTAAATATAAATGAAATAAAAAAAAAAAATGAAATCATTAAAAATTTTATTTTACTAGTGCGATATTTGCTTGCGCAAGAATATTAGTTTAAAATCAAAGTTAATTTCTTCTCATCATTTCGACAGTTCATTTCTGAATGAAGGGATGTACATATAATTTACCTTTTTACTACATTGGCAATGGTTTTCCCTATTTTGGCCGTTATTAAATAAATATATTTTGCAAAAGTGTGATACATCTCCCGGGGCCGGAAAAATATTCAAGGATGGCTGCATGTTGGCCACTCGTGGTCTAGGAAATCGTATGAACTTATGAAAGATATTTACTTCGAAGATGTAGAAGTAAACATTATTGAAACCTGTAACATGCAATATTTAGAAATGTAACATATTTTCGAAAATGGAGCTAATTAGACCAGGATTTACAGTTTAATGCAGATTTTGAAACATCTACCAAACATCCATGTCACAAACCAGGATTCGTACCTGAAGACTGTGGTACCAATGACCAGACCGCTAGCAGCTTGGCCACCAGACCACTACTGAAATACTGAAGCGCACTCACCCTTGGCACGTGCATTAGTTGTTGTTTTTTGTGACTCTATAATGTTGTGGTAGTATATTTATTTATTTTGTATGCTACCTTGAACCTCGTGAAACAGCTGATGCGATAGATGAGACAATAAATAGCATAATAAAAATCTGCAAACACAGAAAAGGGGGGAATTTTTTTTTTTTCAAAACTGCCTGTCAGAAATAAGCTTCAAAATAATAGTAAAATATTTTTAACCGGAATGGGGCTGATTCACGGGCTACCCATAAAATTTAGCAATTAACGTAAGAATAAAACGAATCCCAGAAATCTTAAAAGATAAAAAACACTACACAATTCAAAACTATCATCTTTTCTTGAAAAATCTTTGAAAGAAAATGGTCTTTTGCTTTCTACACACAATCTTTTTAAAACACTTTTACATTAGTTTTCCTTCTGAATTATTCAATAATTATTGAATTATTTTGTAAATAAACAATATGTATAAAAACGCTCGTTCAAAAAAATTCAAACTAAAATTGAAAATCATCAAGGAAACGAAAAGCTCAGCTCCCAAAAACAATATCCATAAATTTTATATGCAATAGTAATATTAATAACAATAATAATAATTCAATATAGAAATATATATTTCAGTTTAATTGAAAGGAGTAATAAAACAGGGTACTATGCAACCAAACTTTTTATATTACAAACTTTTTATATCGCTAGCACTCTATACCACAGGTTTCGGGTTCGACTCCCGCCAGTGGCATGAATGTTTGTAGCGGTTTGGGATCCATTTTAAGCCGTAGGTCCCGGTTTCATAGGATCGTAGAGAACGTTGTGGGAGTAGTATGAGTCGCATCCGTAGCCTATCTTCAAGCTACACGTGCCCCCTGGGGAGTGCTCGATGAGTAACAGTGGTGTGAGGTTCTTATGGCGTAAAGGTTAACTATCTTAAGTATTTCTCAGCTGTATTAGGGGAAAAAAATGTTTTATATGTTTGCACTACACTTACTCTCCCGTAGGATGGTGGTGAATAAATTTTCTAGCGAAAGGGACACAGTTGAAGGTCGTAGTTTATGATCGAAGTCAATTTTAAGAAATAATGTCAGGAATCCCATTCTTATTTGAGACCAATATCAAAATCTTTTCAGCAGAAGATTAAGACCCCGCATAGACTATTTACTTTCGTGTAAATAATTTATTATTTTCATCAATAAATAAAAACTGTAAAAGAAACACGTGTTTTCTTGAATGAATGAGTCAATGACCTTTACTTGGAGGATAAAAAAAAAAAAAAAATGGTCATGTTAGGTACAACAAAAGTCTGCTCTCATTAAAATACAATCAACATACTTTAATAAATAAATAAAAAACTGTAAGAACAGCTCGATGCGTAAAAACAGACTACAGGAAATGATTTCAAGATCAGCGATTCGTGGTGCACCTTTTGTCATCTCGAACAAAACCAAAAGGGAACTGAAGGATCACCTGAACAGACAAAAACGCATGAAAGTGGCCATAAAAAGGAAACTGCGAGGTTCTTTTTCCGAGTCAGACGGATTGGCTCGTGGTTAGATAATAATAAGGCGCTTCCCAAGTGGAAGAAAGGAACGATTAAACGCAAAACAAAGAGAAAAAAAAAATACTCTCTTACAAGATGTGAAGAATATGACCGGAATGCATATTGAACCACGATAAAGCACACGTGCTCCTTTCTCTATTCGAGCATGACAAATGCATCATGTCCTTTTATCAATAAATGAACGAATTCAGTCCAGTGGCGATTCATTCATTGATTGATTCGTTCTTAACATAGAAAAGAACGAGAAATGACGCTTAACTTTTAATTTCGATTATTAATTGGATCACTTGCACACCGTTAATGGAATGTATGCATTTAAGCGCATATCTTCTGATGCATAGCACAGCCTTTCGCAAAAACATGATTTTCTTTTATTAATTTAAAATTGGGAAGGGTAGTGGGCTTCTTCGTACTTTTGGCGGCCTGATGGCTGAGTAGCTAACGTCTGCCGCTCTGTACTACAGGTTTCCGGTTTGAGTCCCGGCGGAGCCATTAATGCTTCGTAGTGTTTCGAAACCCACTTTTAACCGTAGGTCCCGGTCTAATAGGATCGTAGAGCATTGCGGGGTCGTGTGAGTCGCGTCCGTAGCCTATCTTCAAGCTACACGTGCGCTATGGGTATCGCTAAATGAGTAAGAGAATACAGAGATGCTTATTGTATAAGCAACAGCTGCATTAGGAAAAAAAAAAAAAAAAAGAGAAAAAAACCATAAATTATTTACTTTCACATAAATAATTTATTCTTTTCGATAATAGATAAAAAGTATAAAGAAATACACGTTTTCTTGAATGAACGAGCCAATGAACCTTTTTTGGAAGGGGGAAAAAATGGTCGTGTTAAGTATGACACATGCCTGTTCTCATTAAAATGCAATCTTGCATACTTTTTAATAAATAAATAAAATAAAAATTGCCGGAAGTGCTCGATGCGCAGAAGCAGGAAATGATTTCAAGATCAGCGATTCGTGGTGCATCTTTTGTCATTGCCAACAAAACCAGAAGGAGATTGAAGGATCACCTGAACGGATAAAAAGTGCAAAACGCATAAAGAAGAAAGAAAAATGCCCAAAGAGGCCATAAAATGGAAATGGCGAGGCTCTCTCCGAGTCGAGAGAATTGGTTCGTGGTTAAATAATGAGGTGCTTCCCGAGTGAAAGAAAAGAACGATTAATAGAAGAACAAAAATCCGCGCTTATGAAATGTGAAGAATATTTGATTACCATAAAACACAGGCGCTTGGGACAAGTGCTCCTTTCTCTATTCGCGCATGACAAATGCATCGTGTATTTTTATTAATAAATGGTTGAATTCAGCCCAGTGGCGATTAACTTTTAATTTCGATTATTAATTAGATCACTCTTGGATCTAATCTAATATACAATTTTCCTGTACGTGTGTTTGTCACTGAACTCCTCCTGAACGGCTGGACCGATTTGGATGAAATGTTTCATGTCTGTCTGAGTGGGCCCCTGGAGGGTTTCAATTCACAATTGGATCCGATAGGTGGCGCTGCAATCGGATTCTTCAGCAAGTGTGTTTGTCACTGGACTTCTCTTAACCGATTTTAATGACATTTGTTGTGTGTGTTTGACAAAACATGGATGAATGTTTTTATGCTGCCCCCTTTGTTGTCAGTCGCCACCACAGGCTGTAGTCTATCAACCTCCATACCCTTCAACCCATCGCCATGAAAATTCGAAATAATACGCATTCGAGTATAGAACATACGTTCGCGATATCCCTTTAGTGTTACCTGCCACCAGAGGATGCTGCAGCCTTTCATCTTGTAGACCGTTTAAAGGACATCCATGAAAATGAGTATGCACCTATAGTGGAACATGGAGACTATATTCGCGATATGCAATTTTCTACAATGCAATTTTTGGCAGGGCAATGTAGGTCGGGTTCTGCTAGTAGCATTAATAAAATGTATGCATTAAACACATGAACCTTTTCGTGCATAATACAGCCTTTCGCAAAAACTTGCGGGGCGGGAAAATTTTTTTGGAGCAACCGTCTCGCACTTACTATTCATAGGAAGTAAAACCCTGAAATTAGGGCCTTGATTGGCCGAGTGTCTAGCACTCTGGCGCTAGGTGGCACAAGTTTCGGGTTCGAGTCCCCGGCGGTGCCATGGATAACCGGTCTAATAGGATCGTAAGAGCGTTCTCTTGAGGTTAAGTCAGTCTTCAGCCCTCGTGGTTCCTCGCTAAAGTGAAGGTGGAGATTACCTTTAGCCATGGACCAGTCGCCAGTCACGGGGTCTTCAGGACTTGGTGTAAACTTTCCTGCACCAGGGCACCTCAAAGGTGAGGGTATAATATGGTGTGCTTCATGTACACGACGAACAGCCAACAGACGGTTGATGGGGAGAACACTGCTTCAGAACACCTTGACTAACGATGCGTGACACATTGCTGCAATTGTCTTTGTTTCTAAAAACAGTGTCTACAAAAACAGCTTATTTAAGGTCTGCTAATTGCCAATGAGTCTTCTCGTTTCCGAATGCAATGGCAGCAACGCATGGTGCCAGCGGATTTTCGCCAACGAACCTCAGCCGCCTTGCTGACATTATTGCTGGGCCACGAAGAATCAAGATAGCAAATCCCTCACACATTTCCTACAATAACTATTGAAATTATCATCATCTTCATCAACATCTGTGGCGCAACAGCCCCATGGTGGGCCAAGGCCGTCTGCCTACTGGCAGATTTCGAGACAGGAGATGTTTTCTTTTACGGGTAGGGTTGTCAGCCCTACGCTCAACACTCATAAGTGACAGGGACCTACAGCTTAAATGGATTACGAACCACTACACACATACATGGCATCGCCGGGACTACGAAACGAAGTAACACAACAAAAAATCGTACGAAATAGTCGAAACATTTTTTTTTTTTTTTCTGCTTTTAACAATTAAATTAATATGAATAACCAATCTACCTAAAAAATAAATTTTCAATTTATAATCTATTATATGTGGGTCACAAAGTAATTTACTTTTTAAATAAGTGAAAAGAGGAAAAAAAAAAAAAATATTTCGCTATTTAAAGGAAAAAAAAAAAACTATAATGATGATGACCTAATGTACAATACAAACAAAATTATAAAGAAACCACACTAAAACTCATTTTCGTAGCACAGTTTTGGAGGAAACAAAAAAAAGTGGCTACCAATTCTCTATATAAAGTTTGCATCTTTATAAAAAAAATCCACACACACAATTGTTTATATATATATAACAAATGCAGATATCCATTAAAACAACAATTGAAATATCAGTGGTGTGCTTAGTACCTTTAAAGGAAGACCAACTTAACAGAATAATGGAAATAAAAACTTTTTTTTTGTATAAAAAATCATTACATCTTAACGTGAACCCATTTGAATACATCATTATTTTGCGTTTATTTTTCTCAATAAAAATAAAAATGAAAAAATGTTTCATAAATAATTCACTTCTCTGAATTGAACTTAACCATAGAATAGTATATAGAGCGTGCAGTGGGGTTGCCAGTTTGGGCCAACATACTCCTCACGTGACTTAGCAGTTTGGCGATATTTGGCAGCAATCTTTAATGTTGTTAAAAGGTCCATTATACTACAACGATTTTCAAAAGCGAGGGTTAATTTTTGTTGTTGTTTTTTTAGTTGTTAATATATGTAAATTTAATTTTTCTAAATGTTTTTTTTTTTTTTTTTTTATCTATACATTTTCTTGCGTAACATTTTTCCCACCAAAATGATTTTTTAAAAACAAAATATTTAATAATCTGAACTTTTTGTAGTGTTTCACACAAAATGATCAGAGTTATACACAAAATGACATTTTTTAACTACGGATTTGACTTTAGTAAGCGCAAAATTCAATAAATGAGAAGAAGAATTTTTCGGAGTGTTCAGAATCGCTCCGTAATCAGTCCAGTCGACAGTCAGCCGAGTGGACTGCACGTGATGAACACTAAAAATGCTATAACT
Source organism: Caerostris extrusa (assembly GCA_021605095.1). Taxonomy (NCBI): domain Eukaryota; kingdom Metazoa; phylum Arthropoda; class Arachnida; order Araneae; family Araneidae; genus Caerostris; species Caerostris extrusa. The sequence continues at coordinate 89,098 of BPLR01019718.1, read as the reverse complement.
CGCATACTAATAGTGCAACAGCTGTCAAATTTATACACGTGTCTTAATTGAAGGTTAGGGCTAACTAAAAATCATATGGATTTAATACTAGTAGCGCCATCTATGCGTCAGCCTACGAACTTTTCAGCCCACCTGTTAAATAAATAATGGCTAAATAAATGAGCACAAGGAAAAGAAGCCAAGAGGCGATACTGCGCCACTTCCAGTACAAAAAGGACAGTAGATCTTTGCCCTAACAATCTGTTCCTTTATATTATACGGGGACATGCTTTATTATATTACTTATCTATGAACTTAAAAAATTCGTACAAGAAAAATCGTCGAAATACAGAAACCGAGAGTCAAATTTTAGTCAGTCAATTCAAGTCAAGATTCAGAAGTCAATTTCTGTTGTTGCTCTAATGCAGCTAGCAATACAGATACAATTATCTTCATGCCATCAGCAAGGGCTGCACCGACGTTACTCATTGAGCACTACTCAGGGGGCGCGTGTAGTTTGAAGATAGACCACACCACACCTGCTCTGCGGTCATATTAGACCGGGATCTACTGTTTAAAGTGGATTTCGAACCATTACAAACATTCATGGCACCGCCGGGACTCGAACCCGGAACCTGTGGTACCGGAGTGCTAGTCATTCATCCTAGTCAAAGTCAGCTTCTTTAAATTTTAATTAAGAGGTGATAAAAAAAAAAAGTGCACATATTTTTAAATCAAAAAAAAAGTAAACTAATTATAATTAGTCTAAATATAAATATAATTAATATATATATATTAAAAAAACAAAATTAGAAAAGTTAGAAAAAGTTACACAAAAAAAAATACCACACGCAATTTATGTTTTTCTAAATCTAGGAATTTTTGGAACAGAATAAAATCAACTACTAAAATTGTCAGCAAGAATTACCTTAAACCTTAAAATAGTCAAGTCCATCTCAATTCTGACACTACAAAAATAATTTTGTAATTCTGTATCATGCGACAAGCAACATTAAAAAAAACTCATACCCCTTATGAATATTTCGCACAATTAGAAAAAAAAAAAGACACTACTTAAACTATCCCAAAAATAGCACCTAATCAACATGACTTTTTCCCTTTTTTTTTTTTTTTTTTTTTTTTTTTCTTGTGAAACAGACATAGAAAGCCGATAACAATTTAAACTTCCATTTTCACGACCCCCTTTTATAGACTAACAGTTAACAGTTACAGTCAACCAGCCATCGATTGCGCGTTCGATTGAGCGGTGGTGCCAACATAAATAGCGAATGTCGAAGATGGACGCGACACGTTTTCGTCATCCATTACGATCAGCTACGCTACGAGCCTTTTCGAGGGTCGTGTGAATTCGATCAGGTCCCATGGCAACCAAGGTCGCCTCAAAATACACACAATACTAATATTTCCAGGCGAAGTTTCGAAAATAGGGTCTTTTCAGAGCGTGCGCTGAACCCTTTGCTGTCCTCAAAAAACCCGCAATTCATGCCAGGTTCTTGATACGCGCTTAGCTTTCATATATCTTTTGATGGAGAAATGGTTTATTTTGGTTTGTCGCTCTACGATCATCTTGTGCACACTTTGGGCTGAACAGACCGGGACCTGCGGTTTAAAGTGGATTCCGAACCCCTCACAAACACCCATGGCACCGCCGGATGCGAACCCGAAACCTGTAATACCGAGCACCAGAGCGCTAGCCACTCGGACACTAGGCCGATGGATACCTGGCCACTGTGGCCTTTTTGCGAACGAGCAGGCCGATTGTCTAGCAAAAGAGCCTCTGGACTACTTCAAATGAAATCTTGCGCACTGTCACTTCATTCTATAAAAATTATATATCAAACAAATAGTGGCTTAAAGTGGCAAGTTACAAACTCAAGATTACATTAAGCCAAAGCATTGGAGAGCTGAAGATCTTTTGGTAACACCCAGCAATCAGCGGCTACATGCTGTCGCCCAGTTCCGTCTTCTGATTGGCCATGACTAGCAGAACATCTCCATCGCATTAAAATCTTTCAACCCTGGCTTTCCAATAAGGTCCCCTACCTTCCAATATGAAAAACCCACGGACACTCCCACAAAATTCATATCCACAAAAACCGCCCATACGTAACTAAAGCTACAATATATAATACTATCAAGTAAAATACTATAATTATGTATACTAATACTGTTGTTGTTTCTTATCCCACTTGGTAGACCAAGCCCACGAACCCATATGGACTCATGGTTGAAAAAGATACGGGACAGTTTCTGTTGTGATGGAGCACCCGCAGGTAGAAGTCTGACTTGGCTCCGCTGTATAGTCCTATGAGATTGGGATCTACAGCTTAAAGTGGATTCGAACCACCACAAACATCCATGGCACCGCCTGGACTCGAACCCGATACCTGTGGCAACCGAGCGCCAGACACTCGGCCATTAAGACCCACACTAATACTTACAAAATATGTAAGTATTAGTATCATAAAATAGCATATCATATGACCTATAGATGAACCCTATTTTAAGGTATTATAGTATTATAAATTCTAGTATTGACAGTATACGAATGCTTATACTGTCAATACTAGAATTTATAATACCTTAAAATAGAGGCCTGAATGGCCGAGTGGCTCTGGCGCTCGGTACCACAGGTTGCAGGGCATTGTTACTCCGCGTCCGTGGCTTATCTTCAAGTGACACGCACCCCTGGGTCATGCAAAGTGAGTAACGTCTGTGCAGCGCTTGCCTTACGGCATCCAAGACCAAACTGTCTAAGTGTTTGCCAGCTGCATTAGAAAGAAAGAAAAAATACCTTAAAATAGGGTTCATGTATTGGTCATATGATATGTTACTTATTATTTTATAGAGCCTTTTGAGATAATATAAGTGTTGCAAGTGCAGATAAAAAAATGCCGAAAAATTTTAACAAGCAGCTAATACACACACACATCAATGTTTCTTTGAGTAACAACTTCACAAGTCGTTTTTAATAACAAAGGGTAAATGTAACAACGTCACTACTTAAATGAGATTAGATTATTATTTCCTTAATTATTTTTAAAAAATGGCACAAGATTTTTTACTTTTAACCGCATCCACGTGACAGGCGAGTCATTTTCGCTACGAGTATCTCCGTTTGATCCCTAGAAACAAACCACGTTATCTCTCGCTGTGAATGACAGCTGGTAAATAGCGTCCGCGAGAAATCCCTATGATACTAGGGATTGCAATATCGGACAAAAGTTCAATACCGGTCGGTATTTTTTAGATCTTAATACCGGGATACCGGTTTAATACCGGTAGTAGAAATTTTAGAAAAAGAAAGAAAGCACAGGTGTTTTTTTTTTTTTTTTTTTTTTTTTTTTTTTTTTTTTTATTTGCCAGGTTTATTAGAGAATGTAAATATCACAAAAAAAAAAAAAAAAAAAGCACTCAAATGGCAAAACCATCTAATGCTGTCATTTTACTTATAATTTTACCCAAATTATCTTTTTTTCTTCAAAAAAAATCTAAAATCCCTGATGGCGGGCTTAGAAACTGTGCTAAGTTTGTATCTTCAAAGCAATTAGATTCTTTTCTCTTTAATAAATTTATATCATGTTTGTTTTTAAATGTGTATGAAGTCCGCTGTACTTCCTCCATTCAATTTGATAAATCTTGAACATTGTGCCACCCTATTCTTTTCATCATATAAATAATGAAACCAAACCGAAGTAATATCAACTGATTTTTTATGTTATGTTTTTTATGTTGTTATGTTATTTTTATGTTAAGAAAGTTATTCTTATTCATTATTATGGGGTATTATTTATGAGTATATATATATATAATAAATCTGAAAAATATTTGGAACTCTAAAGTATGGTATGCAAATACAATGTGAATAACAGACTCACCAATTTAAAAAAATATCAAAATATTACACTTTTTCATAACTACAACCTTGTTTTCACAGATAAGAATTCTGAATAATAATTCACAGATAAGAATAAGAATGTCACTGATAAGAATTCTAATTTCTAGTAAATACCGAAAAACGGTATTTAAACATGTGAATACCGGTATTACAAAAGGCTCAAAATACCGGTATTCGGTATCCCGGTATTGCAATCCCTATATGACACGAGGGAAAAACCGACACGGGTTGGAGCGGAGCGAGACAGTTGACTCACCCCGAAGGTTCCATTCATACTGAGGCAATCTACCATTACCAGGCATAACACAATTCTTCTTTATATAGTACTCCCATGCTTCGCCTTATTGACACGCACGCTTGCCCGGTCAATCTAATTTAAAAAACGCTCGAAACTTTAAAAAATATCACTCTCCGCCTAATGACCTCTGCTAAAGGGTTCATGGGCAATCCTGTTATTTATAAAGCTATTAATACATTCCTTCTTTAAAAGATTTTCTTAAACACATCTCTATTCAATTTTTGGACATGCTTATGAATCATGAAAATACAGCCATCCAGGAGACCGATTCTTACGTTCCCAATTATGATTTAAAACGTCCGAACAAAATTTTACTTTAATTTTTAACAATTTTTCTTTTCTTTTATTTGTTTATGATTCTAAATTAATTTTCTTGTTTTTGTAAGTATATTGTTGTTGCTGTTCTAATACAACTGGCAATATATAGATAGTTAATCTTTTATGCCATGAGCAAGGGCTGCACCGCTGTGTCTCATTTAGCACTACCCAGGGGTACGTGTAGCTTGAAGATATGCTACGGATGCGAGTCACAGTACCTCCGCAACGCTATGCGATCCTATTAGACTGTGACCTACGGTTTAAAGTGGATCCCAAACGACTCCAAACATCCAAGGCATCGCCGGGACTCGAACCTGAAACCTGTGGCACCGAGCGCCATAGCGATAGCCACTCGACCATCAGACCCAATATTTGTAAATATATTCTGGGTTGTTTTCATTGTTTCAACTCTATTTACCCTCTGCTACCAAAGATAGAACCCCCCAGGGGCTAAATAGCTCAAAAGAATACGTCAACAAATCTGTTTTCCCATTATACAAATCCAACACAAAAAGATTTAAAAAAAAAAAAAGAAGAGTAAATGGCAATGTTTCACTTGCAAGTCATTTTTTCATCTCCGACGGTGCCGCCGGACTTTGGCACGAAACATCAAAACAAAAAAACTTATAAAAAAAACCAAACGATTCTTCTTCCTCCCCGCGGCGTGGGGCCCAAAGGTGGCAGCATTCCTGCTCCTCCGGCAACACCGAGAGAAAATTCTTCCCCCCAACCCCTCAATACGAAAATGAACAATACTGAGCACATGTCGCAACACACGAAACATAAACAAATACCTTCCTCCCCCCCTTCCGAAACTCGGCAACTTTTTTTTTTTGTATTCCCAAAAGTCTATTTTGGGCAGTAGACTTACACCACATACAACCCTCTTTTTTTTTTTTTTTCTTTTTTTTTTTTTTCATATAGCAATTTATAGATTACCGTCCCCTATGTTTCAGAGGAATGTTTACATCAAAGAGATGCATACCATGAGCAATCATATGCCCCTCTTATTTATGTATTAATAAATGGTAATTTTTTATTAATAATTGATAATTTTTACAGATTTTTCACACAATGATAAAGCATGGATTGTAAGCTTTAATTCAATACAGGGATGGTCAACCCAAATAATGTTACGTGCCAATTTGGAAATGCGTCCTAACTCCGCAGGCCGCATATACACAGTCCAGTCCCATTAATGTGACCCCCTGTCAAAAGCCAGAATATACACTCTTGTATATTCTGGCTTTAAGTGTAATGCGGTATATTAAGGGGTATTAAGAAGTGGAATTCTTTATATACACTCCACTGCAATGTGCTGCCACCTGCCTTTTGCGATTGGTTATTTCAAGTTGACGTCGAAAGTAGGTGGTGGTCACATTAATGTGACTAGACTGTGTATATCCCCCTATTAGATTCAGACCCACTATAGACATTTTTTGCAGTGAAAAATGGAAACATAATAAGTCATTATTTACTATTATTCTAACATGTGAACATAGATAACATAATAATAATGATATATTTCTTTACAATGTGCGTTAGTCTAACACTGAAGATGAAATATAAAAAATATATAAATATAAACGATATAAAAAAATTAAATCGTAATCATTTTTTTTACGAGTACGATATGTGTTTCTCCAGTCTTTCACTTAACTTCTACAAATCGATCTCCATTTGGGTATTTGCACATTATAATGAGTGTTGCGTCCGTTATGTTGGAACGTGTTTTGTGTTGGGTCCATTTCATTTTCGAGAAAAAGATTCGCAGGTGTCAGTTGAACTAACTAAAAGCGTAGACAACTTCAACTAAGATTTAGGTTTGCTCTGCTATCAACAATTAATAACGCATATCTAGGAATGGTCACTACCTCACTGAGGTCACTTAAAGTGAAACACAGAGCCTGTTATATTAGATGTTCCGAGATGCGCGCGCATCATGAGTTCATAACTGTAGACTCATCAATAAAACAGGCAATATCTGTCCTATATTCGCAAGAATTTTATTTTAAAATCAAATTTCATTTTTTCTCATCATTTCTGCAGTTAATTGTTGAATATAGGGAATGCACACAAAATGTATTTTTTAATACGTTGGTTTTTCCTACTTTGGCCATTATGAAATAAATATATTTTGTAAAAGTTTAATAAATCTCCCGGGCCGGAAAAATATTCAAGAAAAAAAGAAAAATTTTAAAAAATAATAATAATCTGTTGGGCTGATTTATAGGTTGCCCATAAAATTTAAAATTGAATGCAAGAACAAAGCATATAGCAGCAATATTAAAAAAAAACAGAATTCCAAAGGATTTTCTTTTCTTGAAAAAAATCTCATTTTCACTTTGAAATAAAATTGTCTTTGCTTTCACAAACGATCTTTCAAAACGATTTTACGTAATTTTATTTAATTATTAGCTCGTGAAAGAAATTTAAATAAATACTAAGTATAAAAAAGATCGCGAAATTTTTTAAAAAAATATTATGCATAAAAAAGCTCGTGAAGGAAATTTTAAAAAATGAACCAATAAAAAACATTGAAAGTGGTCAAGGACGCAAAACTTGATCCAGGAAAAGAAAGACTCTGATCTCGAAAACAATGCCCATAATTTTACGGGTAATAAACATTTAAAAATTATTGGATCTGTTTTATTGTAAGCTAAAAAAAAATTTAAAATATGTAAAAAAAAGACAGATCCTTTGTTCAGTAAATGGGTTTCAGCAATAAATATCATAGAAAAAAAAAAAACATGTCCCATTTTAAAATTGAGTTAAAAAAAAAGTAAGATATCATACAAATATGTCAGTCTCAAATGGCACTTTCAGTTATATCTCGGATAATTTTCAGTAGTTTTTATTATGTTTATGTGTAGGGAAGCATAAATGGCGAACAGATAACACTATCAATTTAAACAATCATCAACATTACAATAAAATTCCCTTTCGCAACTGTAACTGCCTTGCAAAATTTTTGCTAATGTATAGTTGTATAGGATTATTACTAGAGAATATATTAAAAAGCGAAAGCCTATTTCTATTGACATATATTATTATGATAGGTTACTAAACTATGGTTAATTGATATGATAGGTTAATTGAACAAACTCTAAAATATTTCTTACATCAATATAATATCAAGTACCAAATTTATTTTTCTTATTATAAAAAAATGCATATCGTTTTTATGAATGCAGCTTGGTTTGGTTTGTCGCTCTACGGTCATTTTGTGCACACGAGGGCTAAACAGACTGTGAAAAGTTTTTAGAAATATTATCTATAAAAAGTTTGTGAAAATTTTTTAAAAATATTATGTATAAGCATGTGAAATTTTTTTAAAAATATTATGTATAAAAAAGCTTCTGAAATTTTTTTCAAAAATATTATGTATAAAAAGCTTCTGAAATTTTTCAAAAATATTATGTATAAAAAAAGCTTCTGAAATTTTTCAAAAAATATTATGTATAAAAAAGCTTCTGAGATTTTTTTAAAAATATTATGAAGGAAATCGTGAAAGAAACTGGAAAAAAAATTAACCAATAAGACACGTTGAAAGTGGTCAAGAACACAAAAATAGATAGAGGGAAAAAAAGACTGTTCTCGAAAACAATACGGTCTCTACGGTTTAAAAGGGATTCCGAAGCACTTACAAACATCCATGCCACCGCCAGGATTGAAACCTGAAGCCTGTGGTACCACAGGCCAGAGCGCTAGTCACCTGACCATCAGGCCGCTTTTTGTAAGTGTGGGGCCTACATAAGTACAGTCTGACCACCAATTGCAGGAAAGGTAAACATCCGGTTTAAAGACGGAAACGGGCGAATCGATTTTTCTGAGAGGTGCTCGTCAGATGTTTGTTTGTTTGTGACTAATCATCAATGTCCTGCAATGCGGACGGACATCCCATGAGGGATCTACTCATGGATGGAGGGAAAGGGGACGACTTCTGTTGTGATGGAGCACCAGTAGGTAGAAGTATGACTTTTGCTCCGTGACGCACTTACAGTCCTATGAGACCGGGACCTACGGCTTAAAGTGGATTCCGAACCACTGCAAACATCCATGGCACCGCCGGGACTCGAACCCGAAACATGTGGTACCGAGCGCTAGCCATTCGACCATTCAGACCCGCTCGTCAGATGTAAGCGGTGCGAAGCAGTTTTGGAATAAAAAAAAATTATTAGCTAATACGGAATTTTTTATCTAATTTTTCTTTTGGTGAAATGCAGTTTAACATTTTAATTATTAAATACCAAAATTATTTTTATCGTATTTAAAACCCTTCCAAAGTAACTTTTCTCCCACACTGTCCACGTTGGATCCGTCCTACTTGGCCGCATGCCAATTTTTCACACAATCGGTGGTGACAAGCTCTGATAATCCTTACAGTAAGTACAAGCCTTTATTTACATGTCTATGAACTTTAGACACATAAATCCAGCCTAAGGTTTGAGGTAGCCCTTTCTTACATGGCTATAAACTTTAATGAAATGCTTGAAAACGTACAAAATCAAAATTCCTTTGCAAAATGGTGGAAAGGGAGAACTCTAAAGATTTGACACTATTTAAAAAAATAAAACAATTTTTTTTTTTATCTAGGAACAAATATATTGCAAATATAAGCTGAAGTATGCATAGTGACCAAATACATACATCCTTTCTTCCATAAAAATAATGATTGTAAAGAGATGTGTTTTTTTGTGCAGTCGATCTGGGTGGGGTCAAGTCACAAGAACACACATTTAAAAAACGAACCACTTTAATGACAAGCGCACAAACACGAGCACAACACACTACAAAGATTAGTAGACCACAGGTACCACCTTTAAAGACATATACTTATAATTTAGTGGAAGGATTCCACTTCTAGCTCGAGGATGAGAGATTGTTATTCAGTGCCAGTTGCGCCGCGTGTCCTTCGCGTGATCTGATTGCCTAAACGATTCCTTCCATACACCAAAAGGGGTGCTCTTGCAGTGCGTAAACCACAAAATTGAATAAAATAAATCATAACACAAGAGGATTTTTAATAAAAAACTTTGATGATAATTATCTTTCAGAAATTTTTTTAAATTTAATAAAAAAGGAAATCAGGACATCAAATATGTTGTAAAAATTTTTAAAAAACTAAAACAACGAACATTAATAATGCTCCTAAATAGTAAACAATGTATTGCGTGATTATATACGTAAGTTTTAAATATTATGAATAAGCAAAACATTTACCGAAATGAAAAATCCCATCTTTTGTAAAATCGTACAATTTCTCTCGGCAATCATAATAATAATAATAATAATAAAAATGTCATGCATTTCTAAAATCTTTATTACAATTTGTTGTGAAAAAGAAAGAACTTTTCTGATAGGAATCCTAAATTTCGATAAGAAAAGACAAGATTGCTTTTTTTATTTTTCATCCGTAAGCAAGGAAAACGAGATTTAAAAAAAAAAAAAAGAAAAAAAAAACACGTGATTAAGAAATGCATTGTGCAATTTATACTCATTCTATTATACAGTGATATCAAAGTAAAGGTAAAAGTTGTATTTGTTGGACAAAATTATTTCTGTTGTAATGCTTATGCTTAGATTTAAAACTTTTGTTGTTTCTTATCCCACTTGGCTGGCCAAGCCCACTAATACGTACTCATGATTGAAGGGGAAGGAAGCAGCTGTTGTGATGGAGCACCCCTTAGAAGTCTGACTTTGGCTCCGTGACGCTCTTACAATCTTAGGAGACCGGGACCTAAAAAGTGGATTCGAACCACTACAAACCCCCATGGCACCGCCGGGTTCGAACCCGAAACCTGTGGCACCGAGCGCTAGACACTCGGCCATTCAGATCCCAAATTTGTGAAAAATGCTTGATTTCGTTGATCTAACGATAACCGGTATATTCAGCATGGTATGGCCGTTGGCAATTTAAAACTTAAAAATATATACATAATTTGTTTTTCAACTTTAACAGATTATTTTTAAACTGGAAACTGGACACAATCTTTATTATTATTATTATTATTATATACAAGCAATAATGACATAACGTATGCCTAGCTTCAATAAATATTATCACATGCATTGCATAGTTTTGTTAAAGGGGCCTGACGGGCGAGTGGTTAGTGGTCTGGCGCTCGGTGCCACATGTTTCAGGTTCGAGTCCCTGCGGTGCCATGGATGTTTGTAGTGGCATGGAATCCACTTTAAACCGTAGGTCCCGGTCTCATATGGTTGTTGGGCATCACATCCTGCCTGTTTAATCACTTCAGAGAAAAAAAAATTTTTTGTTAACTCGTCGCAGAACTCCCTTCTCCAAAAACCCTCCCTTTAAGAAAATCCGTCAAGAGGGGTCAAGGTAGCTGGCAATCCTACTCCGTAAAAAGAAAAACAACTCTCGTCTCGTAATCTGCTAATAGGCAGACGACCTCGGCCCAAGATGGGGCTGTTGAGCCGATGATCATGAGTTTCGTTGGAAACTTTTTAAAAAATGAATCAAGCCTGTGGTACCAAAGGCAAGAGTGCCGGACAAATGGCAAAGTCCAAAGGCAAGAGTGCCGGACAAATGGCAAAGTCTCAAAGGCTGTAATGTAATTTTTAACATTGAAAATCATATAGATGTTAACGATTCTAATAGCCATCTTAGTTTCACATTCTTTAGCGCATTATCACTGTTTGACACTTTTTATTTAAATAAAAGAAGAAAAAAAAAGCAATCAGAAAGGTTTGTTTACAATGAAAGCAGTCTTTGACGGGAAAACTGACAAGCAAAAGAATAATTATATTTATTTTTATAACTAGATGCATACTGTAGCCTTTTTCCCACGGGTAGAGTTGTGACATTTCTTTCCCAGGAGAGAGGAATGTATATTTTCAACAAGTACATAATAAACATCCATCACTCATATTTGACAGCAGTTAAACCGTGTTGTGGATATTTATATTACGTGCAATGAGTGTTTTGTACTAATGAGAACAACCTGCCGCTCAAATCGGATAGCAGATATTCGGTATCATAGATAATGAGACCTCATGAAATGAGCGAGTGTCCGTTGGACCTTCACAAGTCGAAACAACTACAGATGGAATAAGGACCACACCGTGAGTTGTTCCATCGAGATGGGTGAGAGACCATGGACATAGAAAATGTCTATTGCAATAAGAGGTGAGGGAAGCTAACGCCCCTTCTCGACAGATTTTCTTAAAAATTTTTGGAGAAGAGAGGGTTATGCGATAAGTCAACAAAGAATGTTGTTTTTCTTTTTTTTTTTTTTCTTCTGTGAAATGACTGAAAAGGTCGGAGATTCTGCCTGCTTACCAAATGAGCCCCTTGTGGTTTCGTGTATCAAACTGTGTGATAATTAAGGTCTGTCGCAGATCACGTGTTTTGAGATTCGACGTAGACCCGAGAACACTGAAAATTTCCGCCCTTGGAGTGAACTGCACTTGGGTAAATAGAGTTCTGTATATATATTTGTTGTTGTCGTGTCCCTCATGGAGGGAGGGAAGAGGGGTGCAGCTTCTGTTCTGATGGAGCACCCGTAGGTAGAAGTCTGACTTCTGCTCCATGACGCTCTTACAGTCATAGGAGACCGGGACCTACGACTTAAAGTGGATTCCGAACCACTACAAACATCCATGGCACCGCTGGGACACGAAACCGAAACCTGTAGCACCGAGCGCCAGACACTCGGCCATTCAGGCCCTGTATATATATTTATTGTTTGTAAATAAAAATTAGTCTTCACATGAACGTGGCTGTCTGCTTGAAGCAGTTATAGGTCTCCTATAGGCTGATACATTACAATATCTTTCTGGAATACCATAAAACTGACTTATATTGACGAAAGTTCTGAATTTTTCAATCTAACTCAATAGACTGGAGGCAGTATTTCTATATATTAAAAAAAATTATTTATTTCCCAACAAGACTTTCAACTTGGATAGTAATCGAACGCATGTTTGTTGCAAGAAACTGCGCATTAAAATGCTCGAACCTATTTGGATCCACATACGTTTATAAACAAACATGACACATGAAATCAACAATATCGATAAACAGACATCATTTGACTCATTTTTGCGCTTGCTTCTGAAATAAAAATAAATAAATAAGCCCGAGCCATACACCAAAACACATTATTACGCATGATATTCGGTACTTTAAAAATATTTTACGTGCATAAATGTTTGCCTCGTTTTTTCGTGCCCAGCAAACAATTGAAAAATCCGTGCATCTGCAACTTAAACACTGGCATTGTTGCAAAAACGCATTGTTTTAAAACAGGGGTGGTCAACCCAAATGATCTTGCGGGCCACCTTGGAGAGGCATCCTAACTCCACAGGCCGTATTTAAAAATTATATAATCCCCTATTATTATATTTAGACCCACTGCAGACATTTTTTAGAGTAAAAATTGAAACATAATGAATTATTATTATGATATTATTTTTTTTTCTTTCTTTCTAATGTGTTCCCGACGTTGCTCATTATTCTTAAATATAAACACAGACACTATAATAATAATGATACTAAATGCACATTGTAAAGAAATATAGAACATTCAAAATGAAATATAAGAAATATGTAAATGAAATATAAAAATTATGTAAATAAAAAAAAAAAAAAAATGAACGAGAATCAAAATGAAATCCAGGGATGGTCACCGCATCATTCAGATCACTTTTGTGTGAAACTGATCACTGTGATATTAGACGTTCTAAGATGCCTGCACATCATGAGTTCGAAGAATATAATTTAATTATTCTGTGACTTTGGCTATCATAAAATAAATAAGGATTGCAAAAGTGTGATAAATCTCACGGGCCGGAAAAAATATTCAAGGCGGGACGCATGCGGCCCGCGGTTGGCCACCGCTGTTTTAAAACATTGTTTCGTATAAAAAGTTTATAAAAGTTTCACTTTATTCTTATTATTTTCACAGCTGAAGGAACAGATTTCTTCCTGATTTCTGACAGAATAAAATTGAAAGAAAATGAAAAATTGAAACCATCAGTATTACAAGCTTTTAAGTTACAGAAATACTAAATCACAAACAACCATTACATTCCAACAAACCACATTTCATACCAGATTTAGAAATCCTCAGCAGTATACATGGATTAGATTAAAGATTAAAAAAAGAAAATGCCTGCAAAACAAATGGTCTGTTACTAAGCTGATAAAAAGAATGATTCGCTTTTCATTTCGCAACACGTGCGGTATCTTAAACCTCTGTCATACAATAAGATAAAGATCGAAATGTTCTCTACTTTTTTTTACATAGAATTTTCGAAACAATTTGCACCTTTTCCAAAATAGATGCATTAGATTTTATCTCAAGAAATTAAAGTGGCACCAAATTCATTAAATATCCTAAACATTTCAACTTTTTTTCAAAAAAAAAAGCATTAAGAAATAAAATACCTGAATCATTTGTCCAGATATAATTATTTAAATTCCCCTTCAAAAAAAATTTTTAATTAGTCATTTTTCTGTATAATTATTCACTTTAAAAAAATTTTAAGTAAGCATGCATAAAACCGGAAAAAAAAAGAGAAAGAAGTAAAAAAAACTACTCCTCTGTCCCATGATAATTGTAGCAACAAATATTTAAGGAGGAATTATTGGCGACTGCAGTTGTAAGTTGTGTTGTAGTGCAAAATTCCACCAAAATCAATGCTTCATATGTCATTTGTTTCGCCACATCTTTCAACTTTTAGGTTAACCTAATTATTACGAATTATAATTATTTTTCTAATAGCATCCGCTGCTCGAAATCCATTGTTTTATTTCAGTTGAATATCAGACCATTGTAAGAGTAAAAAAAAAAAGGCAGAAAGGTGCAATTACGTTAGCTGCAAAACAATTTAAGCGCAACAGAATGACCCTATTAAGGATTTGGAGAATAACTATCAAGATAAATCTTATGTTAATGTTAATTCTTTGAAAAACAAAACTGTAGACGCAAATGCAAAGATTATGGGGGAAATCTTAAATAGGTGTGTGTGTGTGTGCACAGAGTAATTATAATTTTAAGTGCCCGTTCAAAATGCTGTAAAAAAATAACCACTCGTCACAATGAGTTCACATTTGAACTGAAGATACTTGAAGAAGGGGAAAAAAGTACAAAACTGTATTAATAGATGGCGCTACAAGCGGCCTAAAGAAAGTGAATTCGGTTGCCAGGACACTTTGAATCGAAATGACAACGTATTTGGCATGAGCTGCACATTCAACCCACTGCATTGTTCAATGTGCTCGATTGCTTCGGTTTTTTGACGGAAAAAATTGACCTCCAAGTTATTCAACAGTTGTGACATTGCGAGTCGAAAGTCCATCCTCCACGGCAAGGTCAAATCCAATTGTATGGGAAAAATCGGTGGAACGTTTTTTTTTTTTTGATGCTGCACCGTTTCCCCCTTCTTCGAGTATCTTCAGTTCAAATGTGAACTCACTGTGACGAGTGGTTATTTTTTGAGAGCATTTTGAAAGTGGGACTTTAACATTTTAAGCAGAAAGGGAACCCTAAGATCAACAGCCTCACGCCATTCTAGTTACCAAATCTACATGATTCCGAATTTTGAAAAATAAAAATAAATAAAACGAGTTTCAACCACCATCAAACCATTTCCTCCAGAAAAGAATAAGATCATTTAGAAGTGCGTCTGTGAAAAGTGCCTGATGGACCGTTTAGACCAGGGATGGGCAAACTTTTGGAAGAAAAAGTTTGGCGGGCCAAGATAAATTTTCTAAAATGTTAAGAACAATATACAAGTATTACAATTTAAATATGTCAATGAGATGAATGAAATTTACGATTTCATTTTTAATCCTTATATTGAGTTTCGAAGTGAGATGTACTGATTCTAAGGAACGAGGCTAAATGCTCATCTGTCGGTCTATTTCTGAAATAATTATTTATAAGGTTTGTAGTTGAAAACACTTGTTCACATAAATAAGATGAAGCAAACATAGCACTGATTTTCTGGGAGTGAGTTATTAAATCTGGGAAACTCACTTTCGATAATGATTTGTAAAACTCTAACTTGTTGGCGCCACTCTACAGCTATAAGTAACAAAGAACTTCTGCTTTTTTACACTTTACCGATTGAAAGCTGTGTGTGCTTGCTATTTCCGTCGATTTATGTTTTGTAGAACAAAAATACAGAAAGTAAAAAGATTATCAGTCCTTTGAAAAAAAGGAAGAAAAAAATAATATTTAATCAAAGTAGAAAAGGAGATGGATATATAATACATAAATATATATTTTTTTAATTTACCTCGGACCACCAAATTAAAAATTCTATCCGCGGGCCAATGTAGTTGGCCCATCCCTGGTTTAGACTACATTCACACGGATGAAAACTATCTTAACACTCAAAATGAAAATCCATATGAATGAAGGTGCCATATTTTTAATATAATCTAGTTTTCATATTTATTTTCTTTTTGCTATTATTATTATTCGGGGAAACATTAAATTCAGCAACTACCACTACTATTATTATGGGACATACGAAGTATTACTTTTATACCAGGTAGTTTATTTGAAATTTAATAAATTAAAATCCAGTCGAAAAGTTTTATTTCCACCAAAAGCCAACACTGCGAACTTATTCGAACAAGGAAATAAAATCTTTTTGCGAAAAAGGGGGCACCAACTAGTATTTCCAGTTTTTTATGTAATAGTAAATTAGAATGAATTCGAATTGAAAGATGCCTTATCTTTACGGGTTTTTCAAATAAACTAATGAGAGACAGGATGAATAATACTTATATAAGTAATATTAATATTATAATAAAATAAACCAGAGAGAAAATTTAGCTTTCTGAAAATGTTCCCAGTTAGACACACATTTCAATTTTTAAATTAATAAAAAGTGCTAATTTGAAATAATTATGTTATTTTTTTTCTAATTTTCCCAAGTTTCCAAAATATACATGATTCAGAATTTCGATAAAAGGAAAATCCACAAAACGAGAAAACCCATATCCATGTTAAGCTTACGCATACAGGGAAAGCAAAAACTTCGCAGCCAAGCGATTCTTACTACCAGTTTAAAATGCTGCGATGAATTGATTGAAAAATTCAGCAACTATCTGAACACGCAAAATGTAAATGAAGAATCATTTTTTAAATTTAATCTAGTTTTTTTTCATAATAAATGTTGCGTTATATGTTTATTTTCCTTTGCTATTATTATTATTATGGGGTTTGGTTTACCACTCTACAGTCATCTTGTGAACACGAGGGCTAAACAGACGGGCACATGTATTTTAAAGTTGATTCCGAACCCCTCACACACATCCAGGATTCGAATCTGAAGCCTGTGTTTGTGACGGGTTCGGAATCCACGTTCAACAGTAGGTCCCGGTCTGTTTAGCCCAAAGTGTGCACAAGATGACCGTAGAACGACTAAACAAACCAAACCTCTTAAATGGCTGGACCGATTTGGATGAAATTTTTTTTTGTGTGTATTCGACATAACATGCAGAATGCCTTTAGGCTATCTCCTTAGTTGCAGTCGCCACTGGAGGGTGCTGCAATCTTCCCATCGCTACGTGTGTGGAAAACAGGTCCGTGTGTGTGTGTGCGGAAAACGTATTCGTGTGTGGAAAACAGGTTCGAGCTCTCCACTTGACTGTGACTTGCCACTAGACGGTGCTGCATCTTATAGACTGTTCAAACGATGTCCATGAAAAATGAGTATGTACCTATATTGGAACATGGAGAATATATTCGCGATATTCAATTTTCTACAATGCATTTTTGAGGAGCGGGAGGCGTGACAATGTATGCCGGGTTCTGAGGGTCTTCACTAATCAGCGCATCCCCATTACAGGCCTTCGACAGAATTAATTGACTGCAAGCGGCATATAATTTTTACCAACGTCCATTTTATAAGATCTAATGTAATAAGTCGGGTAAAGAAAACGTATTTAAGACGTAGGTTTTCTTTCTTCAATACAAGAAATTCTGAATCAAGTGTAAATGAGAATCATCCCATTCCTATCTTCAATGTCAGGACAACCTGTTCGCTGGCTTTGTCGGCGCCTGGTTCGGCAGAACGACACCCACTCCGCGGTGGACGACCCAATTCTTTTCGCGGCATCCCCACATACTCAGTCACGCTACGCCAGATGCCATCCGCCGCCTTTCACTTTCTACCTGCATTTGTCTGCAATTAACATAATCGAGGCTTGTTTATTCCGCCTATAATCGGATCGAACGAACCCAAGGTCACCAATGAAGAGGAAAAGGATTATTGATAAGCATACATTTCCTGAATTCCTTGATACATGGTGTACTTTTCAGGAGGTTCGGTTTGGTTTGATTCATCGCTCTATGGCCATTTTTTTTTTTTTTTTTTTTGCAAACTTTAGGCTAATTAGACCGGCGCCTAAAATTTAACGTGGATTCCGAACCACTCACAAATATCCGTGCTACCGCCAGGATTCGAAACTGAAACCTGTCATACCAAAGGCCAGAGCGCTAGCCAATTTGGCCCTCAGGCCACCTTTTAGGTTTGGTTTGTCACTCTACAGTCATCTTGTGCACACGAGGGCTAAACAGACTGAGACCTACTGTTTAAAGTGGATTCCGAACCACCCCAAGCCTCCATGCCACCGCCAGGATTCGAACCTGCGGTCTGCGGTACCAAAGGCCAGAGCGCTAGCTACCCTTTAAGGAGGAGTACGCCAAAAATTTTCGATTTCTCAGTAAAGACTCATACCCACTCCCGACTCTTTTTCAGCAAATTTATCTTACTAAAGAATTAAGAAGTTATGAAAAAGCCAATGTCTTTGATTGACCTCAAGACAGTTTTTTCATAAAGTATATTTCACAATTTTTAAGTTAATGCAAATACTGCACCTTTAAAGATTAAGAAATTGCATATAAAGACAAGTGGGGGCTTGAATGAGCCGCGTGGCTAGTGCCTGGCACTCGGTGTGACAGGTTTCAGGTTCGAATCTCTGGCAACATGGATATTTAGGTGGTTCAGAATCAGGGTCTTATGATATGACTGTAACAGCATCACAGTGCCCAGTCAGACTTCACTCTGTATAGGGGGCAACTCAGCTCAAGGTACAGTGGTGTGGTATAGTAGTAATAATAGTAGTGTTTTGAAATCCAATCTAAACTGGATTCGATCTGTTTAGTCATCGTGCACAATATATATATGGGGCCTGATTTTAGTGACGAGCTAGGTGCCATGGGTTCGAGTCCCGACGATGCAATGGATGTTTGTAGTGGTTCGAATCCACTTTTAAACTTATAGGTCCCGATCTAATAGGATCGTACAGTGTTGTAGGGGTAGTGTGAGTCGCGTCCGTAGCCTATCTTCAAGCTGCACGTGCCCCCGGGTGGTGCTCAATGAGTAACCTCGGTGGAGCCCTTGCCGATGTCATAAAGATGATTTATCCTTGTAACAAAAGCATGATTTTCTTATAGCAAAATTTAACTGGTTAGGAAAAACATGTTACATGTTTGTGTGTATACTCAATTTTGAGGCTCACTGCATAAAAATGGCAGCATAAGAAAAGACAGTTATAGTTACAGTTAACAGTTTATAGTTTTAGTTATTTAACAGTTTTTCTATTTTAATACATTTTGTTTGTTTAGAAAAGCAAATAAAAGGTTCCATTTGCGTAACCGCTAAGCATAAATTTGATGAGTTAATCTTTATATTCATGCCTCAAAATGTTCAAAAGAACTAAGCAATTCTTATACTAAATGTATTTATAACGTACTGTTTATAGAAACGACAACAACATTTTGAAATATTTATCGACAACGTAGATAAAGCTCCTGTATCAAGGCTCGTGCGCTATTGACAAAGAATCTGATGCTCTAGTTTTCAATGAAATAAAAAAAACAATGCAAAATGAAAAACATTTATGTAATGAAAAAAGAATAATTTCGAAGAATGTATATATATATCTTAAGCAAAAAGTAAACATTAAAATACTTTAATAATGTTTAATGTTTTATTCAACCAAAGCTCAATTATGTTCAAATGTTGTTGTTCTAAGACAGCTGGCAATACAGAGACGGTTCATCTTTATGCCACAAGTAAGGGCTGCACCGCTGTGACTCAGTTAGCACTACCCAGGAGGTTTGTGTAGCTTGAAGATAGGCCACGGACGCGAGTCACACTACCCCCAAAACGCTCTGCAATCCTATTAGACCCGGATTGACGGGTTAAAGTGGATTCCGAACTACTACAAACATCCATGGTACCGCCGGGACCCGCAAACCTGTGGTACCAAGCGCCAGTGCGCTAGCGACTCGGCCATCAGGCCTCTTGAACAAATCATATAATGTCCTTTAGAAAATACAAATACAATACAATGTTGTAACTCGCTGAGCACTACCCAAAGGGCACGTGTGGCTCGAAGATGGGCTACGGACGCGACAGCACTATCCCCCCCCACAACACTCTACGATCCTATGAAATCGGAACCTACAGTTTAAAGTGGATTCCGGACCCCTACAAAGATCCATGGCACTGCCGAGATTCGAACCCGTGACCTGTGGTAACGTGGACCAGAACGCTAGCCACTCGGCCATCAGGCCCCGTGTTCGCAATGTATGTGAATTGTCCATCAAAATCCAAAAATCGTTTTTAAAAAAAATGAATAATTAAAAATGGACATCTGATAAGCCAGTTGCATGCAACGGATTTAACAGTTACGGAGTTCCTGCGTGACGAAAGCCACATATTAAACTCAAAAGTAATTAAAGATAGAATTTGCTTACGAGTTTCGCTTACACCTAATCTGTGTGCATGTTAAAATCCACGGTTTTTTATTTTTCTGTCAAGGTCACGCTGATATCGTAGGACAACAACACACGGCGATCATAAAACATGCATGGCATAGTTTCGTACTTCTGGGTGTAACTCCTTTCACTGACAATACATTTTGAAAATTATTTTTAGATATGAATTGTCCTTCCTTGTCCGTCTATTGTTAAAGTTGGAATTTTAAAAACACCTTTTTTCTTTTTCCAAAGTAGTTTTCTATGTGGGTAACGCCTCATGCACGGGAGATGGGATAGAATAAATGCAGATCGCGTAACTAGCAAACGGAAATAAAGGCAAAAATGCTACAGGCACACACGCCAAAATTCTTCGAAATGAATGTTCTGGAATAAACCGAATTCGTTTCCTCTCAAATATTATTTGTATGAAAATAATTTCACCAAAACAGCTCACTTCCGGAAAGATCTAAAAGTTGAATTTTATCGGCAATTTTTTTTATGGGTTCGTTTTCTCTGGCAGGAATCGTTAGGAATTTTTTTTCTAATGCAGGTGGCAACACAGAAACAGTTAATTTTCATGCCATAAGCTAGGGCTGCACCGCTCTTACTCATTGAGCACTACCCAGGGGGCACGTGTAGCTACGCTACCCCTGCAAAGATCCTATTAGACCGGGACCTACGGCTTAAAGTGAAGACCGAACCACTACAGACATCCATGGCACTGCCAGGATGCAAACCTGAAGCCTGTGGTACCAAAGGTCCAGAGCGCTATCCACTTGACCATCAGGCCTCAAGAGCGAGGAATCGGGCGACTCCTCCTCAAATGTACAACGTCATTTATCAAGGAATTCACGAAATTGATGCTTATCCAATAATCTGATTCCTTTTTCTCACCATTAAGTGACCTCAGGTTCACCAGGTCCAAAGGACACCGTCGCAGGCGACTGGTCCATGGCTAAGGTTAACATGCAGCTTCACTTTTTAGCGAAGTACCACGAGGGCTGATGACTGACTCAATCTAAAGACAACGCTCTTACGATCTTATTAGACCGAGACACACGGTTTAAAGTGGATACCGAACCACTCACAAACATCCATGGTACCGCCGATATTCGAACCTGAGACCTGTGGTACCGAACGCCAGAGCGCCAGCCACTTGGTTAGGGAAAGTTAAATTTCCATTAAATATTAGTCACCCTCTTCATGAAAATAACATGCACTTGGACGTGAAATGACTTATGTATAAAACTATAAATAAGTCATTTCACGTCTACATACAAAAATTGCATTCCTGTGATATTATAAAAACTTACCACACGAAATAATCTCCGCCATGCAAACCCTTCAGCAAATGAGGACTGGCAGAAAGAAATCAGGGTTTAAAAAATGGGAACTCTTCGATCTTGAGGAATGAGGTGAAAAAAAATCGCAAAAAAAAAAATTTACGGGGGAGTGGGGGCTTTGGATAGTAGACCTCCATATAAAATTGCAATGCTTGCAATTTATGTCGCGCATTTTTTTTTTAAAAATGCTACTCATGAAATAAGCATCTATTTTCTATATCCCACATGGCAAATTCACATCATCGCTGGCGCAACAGCCCCAAGGTAGACGAAGGCCGTCTGTTTGCTGGCACATTCTGAAACATGAGATGTTTTCATTTTACGGGGTAGAGTTGTCAGCCCTACGCGAGATGAGACCGCGACCTAGGGTGTAAAGTGGATTCCGAACCACTACAAACATCCATGGCACCGCCTGAACTCGAGGCCGAAACGTGTAGCCCCGAGCGCCAGTCACTCGGCCATCAGGCCCCAGCAATTCATAGAAATCCATAATGCTCATATCTTCATACAGTAGTTCATCAAACAGTGCACACATCTAAAACAATTGCATTTCCCCGAATGAAGTCACTCCTGTTAATTGAGGAAGAAAATAATTGCATGACCGCACTAAAAACCCACTTCATTATTACTGTTTCCGCGTACAATTTTTACTTCATTTAGCCCATTACCGCACGAAATTCGAAATATCAAACGCATAATTATTTTAAATTATGAAAGCATTATTTTTAAGGCACATTAAGTAACTCAAATTCTTATTGCGTCTTTACAGACGACGAAGAACTGGCAACTGCAACTCATTTCGCACGAGTCAGAAAAGCAGAGGCAAATTATTCTTGAAACTTGCCTAGTCATCGGATGAGTTGGCCATTCATAGAAAACAATGCGTCAAAAACTGAATATATAATTATCTACGTAATCTTGATTACAAAAATTCAATATATTTGCTAATATCAATTTTTTCTAATAATATATAATATATATATATATATCTTTATGTATATAATTTTCCTGTAAGTGTGTTTGTCACTGAACTCCTCCTAAACGGCTCGACCGATTTGGATGAAATTCTTTGTGTGTGTGTGTTTGACAAAGCAGGGAGAATGTTTTTAGGCTATTCCCTTTGTTGTCAGTCGCCACCAGAGGGTGCTGCAGTCTATCCGCTTCTATACCGTTCAACCCATCGCTATGAAAATAGGTAACACAATGATAACAGTATGGAGAATAGGTTCGCGCACTCCCCTTTAGTGTGACTTCCCACCAGAGGGCGCTGCAGCATTTCCACTTATGTACTGTTCAAAAAATATTCATGAAAATGAGTAGTCACCTATATTGGAGCATGGAGAATCTAGTCGGGATAGGTCATTTTCTACAATGCATTTTACTTTTTTTGGCAGGACAACTTACCAGGTGGGCTGAACAGTTCATAAGCTAGCATAATTTTTTTTTTTTTTTTTATAGAATTTGATTTTATTATTCAATATAGTTGCCGTCGAGGGCAATACAACGATTATAGTGGTCATACAATTGTTCGATACCATTTTTGTAGTACGATTTGTCTTTAGCCTCAAAATAGGCTTCAGTTTCGGCGATTACCTCTTCATCGGCGCGAAATTTCTATCCAGCGAGCATCCTCTTGAGGTCTGAGAACAGGAAAAGGTCGCTGGGGGCCAGATCTGGCGAATACGGTGGATGCGGAAGCAATTCGAAGCCCAATTCATGCAATTTTGCCATCGTTTTCATTGATTTGTGACACGGTGCATCATCTTGATGAAACAGCACTTTCTTCTTCAAATGAGGCCATTTTTCCGCGATTTCGTCTTTCAAACGCTCCAATAATGCTACGTAGTAATCGCTGTTTATGGTTTTTCCCTTTTAAGATAGTCAATGAATATTATACCATGTGTATCCCAAAATATTTATGCCATAACCTTGCCAGCCGAGTTTTGTGTCTTTCCACGCTTTGGAGTCGGTTCATCACGTGCAGTCCACTCGGCTGACTGTCGATTGGACTCCGGTGTGAAATGATGGAGCCATGTTTCATTCATTGTCACATATCGACGCAAAAATTTGGGTTTATTAAGATTGAACAGCTCCAAACACTGCTTAGAATCATCCATTCGTTGTTGTTTTTGGACGATTGTGAGCTCGTGCGGCATCCACTTTGAACAGAGCTTTCGCATATCCAAATATTCATTCACGATATGTCCAACACGTTCCTTTGATATCTTTAGGGTCTCAGCTATCTCAATCAACTTCACTTTACGGTTATCAGAAATTATTTTGTGGACTTTTTTGATGTTTTCGTCGGTAACAGACTTTTTGGGGCGTCCACTGCGTGCATCGTCCTCGGCGCTCATTTCGCCTCGTTTAAATTTAGCAAACCGCTTCTCTACGGTTGATTTTCCTGGTGCAAAGTCCGAATAATGTTTATCGAGCCAAGCCTTGGCTTCAATAGTATTTTTTTTCGCCGAAAAGCAATGCTTTATTAACACACGAAATTCCTTTTTATCCATTTTTTTTCAAACTAACAAAAGTAGCTTCCCTAAAAATGCTATAACTCACATACTAACAGTGCAACAGCTGTCAAATTTATACACGTGCCTTTTTGAAGATTAGGGCTAACTAGAAATGATATGGATTTAATACTAGTAGCGCCATCTATGTGTCAGCACACTTGTTATTATGGCCCATTTTCATAGCGATTAGTTGAACGGTATAGAAGTGGATAGACTGCAGCACCCTCTGGTGGCGATTGACAACAAAGGGGATAGCCTGAAAACATTCTCTATGTTTTGTCAAACACACATAAGAAACTTTATCCAAAACAGTGCAACCATTTACGAGGAGTTCAGTGGCAAACACAAATACAGAAAAATTATATTTATAAAGATGACATTTTATTTTAAGCGTCGGAAAGCAATCTCCGTTTTCTTGCTGACAAAGTGATCCCCACAATTTGAAAACCACAAATCCACTAACTGTCCTGGCAAACGGATCTTCGAAATCTTGACCACACACTACTTTTTAATCAATTGATAGTCGAGTGATAACCACGATATGCCTAAAGCTCTGAAGCAAAAGGAAATGGAGCTGATTACTTTCGATGAGAAGGGCTGCCCATTTTCACAAATGAGCCCGCGTGTGAATTTCATCTCGCTCTCATTAGCACTGCTGTAATAACTCCCACCCATTCAACACGAAGACTCTCCGTAGTTAACACAAATGAAAAAAAAAAAATAATAAAACTATATAATTTACCCATAACATGCAACAATTTGAGGGTCTCACAGAACAATAAAAAAACCTTTGAAAAAAAAATAGAAAAGAGCCAATCTTTTATGCGATAAGCAAGGGCTGCACCGCACTTACTCATTCAGCACTACCAGAGGACGTGTAGCTTGAAGATAGGCTATGGACTCCTACTACACTACCCCCACAATCCTCTACGACCCTAATAGACCGGGACATACGCTTTAAAGTAGATTCTGAACCACTCCAAACATCCATGAAACTACCGGGATTCGAACCCAAAACCTGTCGTACAGAGCGCCAGCCAATTGGCCATTCAGGCCCCTTATAAAATGATATTTTTTTTTTTCTAATGCAGCTGGCAAACGCTTAGACAGTTGTTTTTTTTATGCTTTAAGGCAAGCGCTGCACCAATTTTACTCACTTAGCACTACCCCGGGGATGCGCATGGCTTGAAGATAAACTACGGACGCGGAGTAACACTACCCCCGCAACGCTCTACGATTCAAATAGATCGGCACCTACGGTTTAAAGGGGATTCCGAACCCCTACAAACATCCATGGCACCGCCGGATTCAAACCCACAACCTGTGGTACGGAGCGTATAAAACGATAATAATTTCAATAAAACTTATGAAACATTCTTAAAAGTTAGAAACTGCACATTAGGCAATGATTTAAAAAAAAAAAAAAAAAAAAAGAAAAGGGAATCGTTGCCATCTGTCAACGGAAATTAGACATAAAATACGAGAAAACAACGGTTTGGAAAGCCTTCAGGAGACATTGTGCTTTCCTTCCACACAACACGACGGAGCTGTTAAAGCAATGTCGTCGGCAGATAGAAATCCATATAAAACAGGCCGTAAATTTAAAATAAAAACAATGCAAATAAACAGACGCTGCGGAGAGTCGCAGAACAGCGTTATCCAGTCGGAGTCCATTGTTAAAGCCTTGCGAGATGGGATTTGCAAATTGAACGGCCGGTATTTTACACGGAAAAAGAAATGGACGCGCCAAATCAAAGGACGGGAAAAACAAAACTGCATTGTGCAAAGCAACAGCGTCTTCGGGAAAACGAGTCGTGAAGAAGTAGATTTATATTTATTTTTTATTTGCTCAGATCCATAAAGATTCTTTGAAAACAAGAAGGCATCCGTAACCTTTACTCGTACTCGTCAATCAAATATCTGGTTAAAAATGGCTTTCAAATCGAGAAAAGGGTAAACTTTCAGGTGTTATTCCGAGATGACATTCTGTTTTGACTGGTTTGGTTTGCCACTCTAAGGTAATTTTTCACACAAATAATTAGTAGGTCCCTAGTAGACCGGGTAGTAAACTGTAGGTCCCTAATTAGACCAGGACCTACAGTTTAATTGGAATTCCGAACCCTTCACAAACATCCATGCCATCGCCAGAATTCGAACCTGAAGCTACAACGCCAATTGGCTAGCCCAACTCCAGAGCGCTAGCCAATTGGCGTTGTACAAATTTTAAGAAGCTTAGATACAGTTATTGGGTTGGCCAGAAAGTAAATTCGGTGTTTACCCTGCACTTACTTTCTTACCAATCCAATTTATTATCGAGTTTAAAGTTCTGTGCGTTTCTACGATTGAAAAAAAAAATTAGCCGAAAATGTAATTATTTGATCATAAAAATAGTCATCCTTCTTTCAAACCTACCACCGTCTTCATGCCTTCAATTTTAAAATTTCCTGGGAGGGGGGAGTTTAACAACCTCTTCTCTTCAAGTCTTTTGCTTCCTGATGGCCAAATTGGCTGGCGCTCAGGCCTTTGTTACCGAAGGATTAGGTTTAAATCCTGGGGTGGCATGGATGTTTGTGAGCGGCTTGGAATCCACTTTAAACTGTAGGTTCCGGTCTATTTAGCCAAAAGTGTGTACAAGATGGCCGTAGAGCGACAAACTAAACTAAAGCTTTTTTTTTTTTTTTTTAATTACGTCGAGGACTTTGTCGTGTTGACCATTTCCATGTGAACATCATTAGTACTCATTTAGCACTACCCAGAGGGCACATGTTCCTTGAAGATAGGCTACGGATGCGAGTAACAAGACCCCACAACGTTCTGCGATCCTGTTAGACCGGAACCCACGGTTTAAAGTGGATTCCGAACCACTACAAACATCCATGGCACCGCCGGAACTCGAACGCGAAACATTTTCTAATGCAAAGTTGTATTGTTCGCATTTCAAATAATCCATTTCTTGCCTTTGAGGTAATTTACAACCGCGCTTAATAATAGCCACATCTAAACACTTTTTACGCAACGAGTGGTGATTAGGAAACATGAATATCAGTTTCATTTCATTGATAACTGAAAGTATTCCGCAGCAATGAATAGATAAAAGATATTGTTTAAGAATAGCAAATCAGCTCAAGTAGATCTTTTTTACATTCCGTCATTTTATCCTCAACTCTGACAAGTTTTATCTGAATGGGTTGAATACTGATAAACCTCGCACTAGAACCCAGACAAGTGATTTCGAAACTTTCGACTTAAGAATCGGCACTTCCTTTTTCCTACTATTCAAGGAACGTTTTAAAAGATCCATCGTGTACACGACTGTCAATGCTAATGTGTGTTGTGTTATATCGGGTGTCAAGGATAAAATTTGTAGGAAAGGAAGGCTAAGTTGGTTGATAACTTACAAATATAAAGAAATATTTTATTATATAGAAATATTTTTTTCTAATGCAGCTGGCAAACACTTAGACAGCTTGGTCGTGGATGCCTTAAGGCAAGCGCTGCACGGACGTTACTCACTTCGCATTACCAAGGGGGCGCGTGTAACTTGATGGTAAGCCACGGACGCGGAGTCACAATGCCACCGCAACGCTCTACGATCCTATTAGACCGGGACCTACGGTTTAAAGTGGAATCCGAACCACTACAAACATCCATAGCACTGCCAAGATTTTAACCCGATACCTGTGGTAACGAGGCGCCAGAGCGCTAGCCACTCGGCCATTCAGACCCTTTATTCAACAAAGTATGCACTCATAATTTTTTTCCCTAAAGCAGCTGGCAAATACTTAGGCAGTTGTCTTTTATGCCATAAACAAGGGCTGCACTGACGTTACTAACTTAGCACTACCCAAGGGGTGCTTGTAGCTTGAAGATAGGCTATGGACGCGAGTAACACGACCCCCACAAAGCTCTACGATCCTGTTAGACCGGGATTAGTGGATTGCGAACTCCTACAAATATCCATAGCACCGCCGGGACTCGAACTCGAAACATGTGGTACCAAGAGCCAGAACACTAGCCACTCGGCCATTCAGGCCCGCATGTCCCCATATTGTCTAAACGCTTTTGCCATTTAAGAGACAGTTTGTTCAGGTATATGGTATGAAACTCTACCGGACGACGATGAATTCCTGGAAGGCCAGTTTTACAGCATTGTCGGAATTAAATTGTTTTCTTATTTAAAAGTTCCCAAATTGATAAAGTGGCAGTCAGTGGGAGCTAGGTCTGGAAGATGAAGTTCCAGCTCCAATTCCTGTAGTTTGTCATTTGTATAGTGTGTGGTCTAGATCTTTTGACCCATCTAGGCTGTTTTTATTTAAGTCCTTGCAACATTGGTCCAGTGGGTTGCATTATATTCCTGCTGTGATCTATGAGCCAGGTTTCACGAAATCATAATGGATCACACCTGCGCTGGTCCATCCAACACTCACCTTCTTTTGATGAATATTATGCTTCGAGTGTGTTTTGGTGATTCATCCATGTCCAACCACTGTGTTGAACGTTTGCAATTGTCATGTTGAATCCATTCCTCCTCACAAGTGACAATTCGATTCAAAACTGAATCACATATGTGAAAAGAAAGCAACATCAAGCAAACTCCCAAACGCTTTTGTTTCTGCTTTTCATTCAGTTCACGTGGAACTATTAAATTAAATGAGTTAATATTGTTTGCTAACACCAAACTTCAACGGCAATACATAGGCCCCCTATGATGAGTAAGATTCAACGGTGACCTTTACTCGTCATTATTGACTTTGATTCTGGGCGGCCACGCGGCTCATGTGTGAGGTCAAAGTTACTTGTACTAAATTTGGCAAAAATTTTTATATTGTCTGCTGTGTATAAAATTACAGAAAACTACACTATATAGTACATATATATTATTATAGTACACTATTAATGTTTGCGATGCCATAGTTCCAAGTAAAAAGTCATACTGCATAATAGAGCAAATTTCCGACCATTCCATTTTCAGCAAAATTAATTTTTTTTAAATTTTTTAGAGCTTACAATGGTTTCTTTAAACAGGCGAGATGTGTAACTTTCCAACAAAAACCCAGAGCGGAAAAATATTAAGCCAATGTCACATAATAATAATATCGCGAAATTTAAAAGCTTAGCTACAAACTTCATCCTTGCCAACCCAATATATATATATATATGTGCGTGTGATATTAGAACAAAGTAGTTTGACTAAATAGTCTTCGAAGACCGTTACTTTTCAGGGATGTCCTTCGAAAAAGTAAGAGGTTGTTTTTCAGAGATGTTATCCATCTCTAGATAAGCACAGTGTGTTGTCGATAGCAGAGCAAATCAGACTCTTCGTTGAAGTTGTTAGCGCTTTGGGTTCAACTGACACCTGCGAATCGGGTTTTTTTTTTTTTTTTTTTTTTTTTTTTTTTCCCCTCAAATGAAATTGACCCAACACCCTCAAACATAACGGACGCTCACCCGCAAAGCTCCTTACGATGTGCCAATACCCAAATGGAGAACGATTTGCAAAAGCTAAGAGAAAGAGAAGAGAAGCACATATCGCACTCGTCAAATAAATATTTTTTGATGATTTCATTTTTTTTTTTTTATTTCGTTCATATCTATATACATTTTATATTTCATTTTGAGTGTTCTATATTTCTTTACAATGTGCGGTTAGTATCATCATTATTATTATTATTACATTATCCATGTTTACATGTAAGAATAATAGTAAACACAAAAATAATAACTCAATATGTTTCAATTTTTCACTTGTCTAAATCTAATACGGGGATATATAATTTTATAGGCGGCCAGCGGATTTAAGATGCCCCCGCAAGATCATTTGGGTTGGCCACCCCTGATCTACAGTGACACAAAATATTGTATTAATGAAACAAAAATATATCCTTCAAATATTTTTATCCCAGAAATTTAGGAGTCCCCATGAGCATAGTAAGCATCATCTACCATCAAACAACCGTTTAGCAGATGGAAGCCATCATCAACAAGGCAGTTTCACCCATCAACTTACTTTTCCGTTCTTTCTAATAAGGCTTATCGTACTTAATGGCAACCGAATCTAGATAGCGCTGTTTTATACATCATGTCTTTCGCTCGTTCCAAATCATGATCATGAATTATTCGTAAGCATCCTCATTCTAGATTAACAGTTTTCCTACCACTGATGTGTCATGCAGGAAAACAGCAGTCACGCCCAATTTATCCCCACAATCATTACAAAATGACTTGGACACCATTCGTACATTGACCACCTATTTTCTCTCTTTCTTTATATACAGGGTGATTATAATTAGAGTCCCACTTTCAAAATGCTGTCAAAAAAGAACCACTCGTCACAATGAGTTCACATTAGAACTGAAGATGGAAGAAGGGGAAAACGGCGCGGCATAAATAAAAAAAAATAATAAAAAATAAAAATAAAAAATAAAAAATAAAAACAAAAAAAAAAAAAAAAACAGTTTCAAAGTGCATGAATACATTGCGCTATATGTGGCCTAAAGAAAGTGAATTTTGCGGCCAGTGATATTTTGAAATGACGACGTCTTGATTACCATTAATAATAAAATCAATCAATAATAATAATAAAAATCAATATGTTTAATAAAGTAATAATGCAAAATAACTTTTAGTACAACCTTTCTGGAGGTAGTTAAGAAAAAATGACTGGCACAGTGATGACTGCTGCACCCCCTAACCTTTACAGCAAAATTGCAACATAAAATTTGGAAGAAAGCATCGTAGGGTCCGTTTAATAGTTAAATTTCAAGATACTTACAATTCTTTAAGCATATCTATTTCAGAGACGGATAAGAAAACAATTTTGGAAAAGTTTGGTCATCTTGTGCACACTTTAGGCTAAACAGACCGGGATCTACAGTTTAAAGTGGATTCGAACCACTCGCAAACATCCATGCCACCGCCTGGATTCGCAACTGAAGCCCAGGGTACCTAAGACGAGAGCGCTAGCCAATTGGCCATCAGGCCGCCATTTTTGAAAACGAGATAGTCTAGCGTCATAACTTTCTGGTGCATAATCCATCCTACTTGGACAAATACAACACAGACTGTGCTAATCACAAAATCAATCAAGAATGTTGTCCCTCTTTATCAAACAATTTATTTCACACTCATTTTTCTTTTTCAATTCCTTCTATTAGCTCACACTCTCCCTCTATATATCTTGTTCACATTTTCAATCGTTCATAAAATACTTTGTATTCATACACTCGAGTTCAAATACATTTTCTTTTTTGAACTTGTAGTGGAGGACTCTGGATGTTAATGCAATTTTTTCAAAAATTAATTCAGTAATTAAAATAAATTAATTCATTTTATTTTTTTAGATTTAAGTTGCACATATCTACCCATAGATGGCGCCAGATACTTTAAAAAAATGAATGAAAATTATTTATAAAGGATTTTCTGCAATAGAGTGAAAAAAAGTAGGAATCGACTTTACATTTTTTTTTTTTTTTTTATATTATTTTTAGCATGAGTTTGGAAAATTTAAAATATAATCCATAGTTTTCACTTGTAAATGGAATAAAATTTACTATTGCAGTACAATTTGTTAGAAATTATATTTATAATTTATATAAAAATTATTTAAATTAAAATTATTAATGAAAAATTATTAAAATATATTTATAATTATATTAATATGAATTAAAGATGAAATACTTTATAAAAAGTCGTACAATAAAAATTTAAAAAAATAACAAATCGGAAAACCGTGGCAATATTTTAAAAAAAAATATTTCTGGACAGGTTTTTTAAATTTCACATTCACGATTTTTTTTAACCATAGAAATGCGAGTACTTTTTTTTTTATTATTATTTTTAAAAATCAAAATACTAGCGGTAATTTTTAGACGCCAAAGTCAGAGAGTCTATTTATAGAGAAGTGTTTAAGCCGTAAGTCTTCCTTTACGTCACCCTATAGCAGAACAAGCTCCGCATAAAGTATTTCTATGGACTCCTGTTTCGATTTGATATTTTTTTTTCAAACTATGTTTTTCATTTTGAGCATAGTTAATCTCGAATTATAATGGGATTCATTACCTAGTCTATTTCAAAGCCATAAATTCATTTTTAAACACTAAAAATTAATTTTACTCTTAAAAAATTGTTCATTTAGAAATGGGATGGCCAACTCGCGGCCCGGCCCGCCTTGAACATTTTTCGGGCCCGTGAGATGCATCACACTTTCACAAAATATATTTATTTTAGAATGGCCAAAGTAGCGAAAACGGCTGCTTTTGAAAGCCGATTCAATAAGTTAGAGTTAGACAAATGCGACAAATTTATTGAAATATATTCGTCTCCCTTTATGTTGAAATCGAGTCGGCTCCAGAATATCTATAAATGGAACTGGTTGACTTACAATGCAATATTGAATTAAAAAATGCATGTTTGAAACAATAGAATAAAAACAAACTTTTATAAAACTTAAGTGACAAATTTCAGAAATCTGGCACAAAAAGTTGTTAGCGCTTTTGGTTCAATTTACATCAGTGAATCATGGGTGTTTTGTTTTTTTTATTTTTTTTTTTTTTTATTCCCCCAAAAATTAAATTGATCAACACAAAACACCCTCAAACATATCGCACTAGTAAAATAAATATTTTTGAATGATTTTATTTTTTTTTTATTTCGTTTATATTTATATATTTTTTATATTTCCTTTTCAGCGTTCTATATTTCTTTACAATGTGCATTTAGTATCATTATTATTATATTATCTATATCTACATGTGAGAATAACAGTAAACACAAAAATAATAACTCATTCTATTTCAGTTTTTCACTCCAAAAGAATGGTGGTGGGGCTCAATCTAATAAGGGAATATATAATTTTTTATATTTGGCCCATTCTCAAAGTGGCCCCAAAGTGGCAAGATAATTTGAAATGACCACCTCTGATTTAAAATATGAATCCAATCCAATATATCCAATAATCCAGTTAATTATATTTACATACAATTATATTTTCCACATATTTTAATTTTTAAAAATCTTTTTCATCATTAGGAACAATAAAAAAATCATGAAGAATAATTTAAAAAAAAAAAAAGGATGGGGGAGGAATTTCAAGAACCTTGTTTTTAATATAAAAATGTATGAAGAATCATTGAAAACGATTTGTGAGTATTGAAAAGAATAATCCATGGCACCAAGTACCAACAAAATTAAATTTCTTTTAACAAATAGAGATGTGAAAGCCAAATGCATAAATGAATAGGAACAGATCAACAAAAGTGAAATCGGAATAATCGTTTTTATCAGACAAGCGACTTACGTAAAGCACAAAAACACAATCAATATCTGCTGTCGAACGCACAAAAACACCTGCCATTTTTATTTTGGGGTAACCTTCGTAACCCAGACCCAACTGTTCTGCAATCACTAATCAATACCTTCGTGAAAGCAAATTGGATTTGGCAACAACAATTTTTTTTTTTTTTTCATCTTTTAGCCTTACGGATCTCTACCGTGCCCAAAAAGCAAGACCCATTTTTAATTTAAAATTCCGTGTGGAATTACAATTTTGTTTTCTTTTTTTATGTTGCTAGCACTGTCCTCGACATCTGTGTGAAATTTCACGTCAAAATATTCATTAGTGTTTGAGTTACGCTTGCTTTGTGAGACGCTAAAACTGAGTCCGTCGATTTTTCAAATGTCTGAATGAATTGGACAAAGAACTTTGCATTTAATTTTGTTTGCGGAAAAGGTATAGAGCGTTGCAGAAGGCATTCGGTGAGCATTCCTATATCGGAAAGAAATGTTTACAAGTGGTATAAACAGTTCAAGAAGGCAGAGAACGCGTTGAAGACGAAGAGCTCTGAACGACCATCAATCTCAACCGAGGAAGCTCACGTCCAAAAATTAAAGATTGAGTGCTTCCAAAAACCGTCGATTTACATAAATGTCGGTTTAAATTTCTTGCTGATGACGTTGGAATTTCCAAAGGATCGGTCAATTCCATTTTGAGCCTTAAACGCGTCAAATCTCGATGGGTACCAAAACACTGAATGTGCCAGCTCACACTGCATTGATTCTTCGTGACTGTTTCGCCAAAAATGAAACCCATATCGTTCCACAACCACCGTATTCACACCGTGCGACTTCTGGCTATTTCCTAAACTCAAAAGACCCCTCCGAGGGCACTGTTTTGAGTCGATTAAAGAAATTCAACGTGAATCGCCGCGCGCTTTGAAGGCCTACCGATGACTTTTCAGCATGCATTGAGGATTGGAAAGAAAGTTGGCATACGTGCCTTGTGTCCGGAGGGGATTACTTTGAAGGCGATGAAATAAATTTGAAAGAATAAATAAAGAGATTTTGAAAAAAAAAAAAATAATAATTGGTCTTACTTTTTGGGCACACATTAAATAGTCGTTTAAATCAGATAAAAATTTGAAAGGGTGTTTAAAATGTGCACTAAATTTCAAGCTTAACAAAAGGAATAATTTATTACAGCGTCTTGTTACGAACACTTTCATCAGATAAGAAACCCAAATAAAACATTTACACACAGAACAATCCTCTACTGTTGATAGGCATGCTAATTATTTGATTAATCCAATTCCTTCACAAACCTGGCAACAGCTCCTTGTTTGCATTGTCAAAAGAACAATTCACATTTCTGCATATTAATAAATAGCTTAAACAAATAAAATAAATTTAGAAAAAAAGCATGACACAAAAATGCCATGCGCTTTTTTTTTCATTTTAATGATTGACAAGAAAATTAAATTGCATAAATGAATTTGGAAGGGAAACATAGTGTCTAACTTTTTAATCAGATTATTTAAATATATGGTTGTGAATGAAAGTTGCAAATATTTATACATGTTATGAAACGAAACTCCATTTGGCACATATAAAAACCTCCAAAAATCTTGACAAAACAAAGTCTCAAGATTAATTATAAAAAAAAAATAAATAAACTGACAAATGAATGAATAAATTTATTAATTAGCAAACAATATTCTCACGAAATATTATAAATGATAATATCTACCATAATGTTCGGGCCTAGAGCCTGATCTGAACTAGAGCGCAAAAAAAAAAAAAAAAAAAAAAAAAATTAATAATAATAATAATAAATATAAAAAGAAAGGGAAATTTTAAAAAATGCTGAAATCTGCTCGGCAAATTTCAACTTATCATGTGTGAACATTCGAGAACGGATGAATAAACTCAGGAATATGCCAATACTTAGTAATGAACGAAATATAGGAAGCAATGGATTGGAATACTACAAGAATGGCCAAATTCAATAGCCACATGAATACAGCAATCTTGAATAGATCGAGGACTTCATGAAAAATGAATTGTTCAGAATCTCTAGAAAGAATATACAAAAGTAAGAAAAATGTCGTCGCAAAAAAAAAGAATGAAGTATTACCAATTCTACAAGAAACGTTGATATATTCTTTTGGCTATTGAATATGACAAAGTTTGAAAATTCTAGCCATAAAAGAAGAATGAAATAATCCAAATATAATAAGAAGCACTGTACAGCTCAACAGGCAACAGAACCAGGACAACATCATGTTCACACATGATGATGATATAAATAAAATAAACGCACAAGAATATATTTCGTTCACTTGAATGTAGAAAATAAATAAGTAGGAAAAATCAAATACCAACAGGAAGTGACTTTTCATCGCCTCGTTTATGTTCGATCATCATTTGGAATAAAATTTATAATCATATTAAGCCGATAAATAAGCTATTTCAATCCAAAAGACTTGATTTATCCCAAGCCATTCATTTATCAAATAGCTCATTATTATTATATATAGAAGAATTAGAATCTTCGACTTTACCTCAGAAGCTGAAAATTTCGCCAGCGAAATCGACATAGAAAAAAACTCTGAATTGACCACACACCACGTCATTGAGGTCGGACAACGTAACGAAATTTTTCTATGAAGTATAGAATAGATCTGGGAAAAAGAAAAAAAAAAAGAATTATTCGCACATTTTGTAGAGAAAGCACTTCAAATGAGATTTTTTTTTTTTTAAGTTTAGAGTTTGTATATCATAGTAGT
Source organism: Caerostris extrusa (assembly GCA_021605095.1). Taxonomy (NCBI): domain Eukaryota; kingdom Metazoa; phylum Arthropoda; class Arachnida; order Araneae; family Araneidae; genus Caerostris; species Caerostris extrusa. The sequence continues at coordinate 52,911 of BPLR01019718.1, read as the reverse complement.
TTGGTTTACTGTTTTGAAAGTAAGTTTACATTGTGTCTGAAAATAGTACGTACTAGTAGTCTTGACTTGGTGCTTTGAGATGTATGCTCGCCGACGCTGCTTTATCTCAATTTATACATCCCCCCCCAATCGAAATATATTTTGCAGAAGTGAAAATGAAACCCCATTACAAAACTACTCTAAATTTAAAAATTCCAGAAATCCAAAATTCTTTCTAAAATACAATAAACGTTGCTTGCACTCTCTAGCAACCAAAAGAATAACAAGAAAGGGAGTAAATGTGAACACGAAAAAAAAACAAAACTACAGATCAAATCGATCACAACATTTTAACACTTAAACGATGATCAGAACACATGAAGCACTACTAGTACTTAAAACAAAAAAAGTGAAATGAAATAACCCTAGGAAAATATATGAGGCCCCCATAGCTTACAGGGATTACGAGACTTTTCGTAGAAATTGTAGAGTCACTGTTGTCTTATAATCAGCGTCCTCTGACATATCAAATAGCCATGAGTAAGACAGAACTCTATATCCAAAAGCATGTTATAATTAAAAATGTAAATTTTGTTTTGCGATAAAACAATTTTTCCCTAAATCTGTACTGATATTATTGTCTTAGTTACATAATGTCATTTTTTCCTGGTTTTTACTTATTTATGAAATATTTCTCTTTTTGATGCCAAATATCCACTAAAAACACTTTTTTTTTTTTATTTATACCAAAACAGGTAGTATATAAATTATAACATTATGTTGATATATCCAAAACACAAGTCTCCATGCTTAATTAAAACATTTTAAATTTCACAGATTCCTATTCTAGAAAACAAGTTGGAAATAAACTTTATATCAGCATAGAAATATATTCATAAATTTATTATTCAATATCTGTAATTTTAAACTGTATAATTTCCTTACAACATTTTTTATAGTATTGCTGAAAAAAATTTTGAGAAAAATTGATTCTCAAACTTATTAGTACATCAAACTCTTTCACATAATTCATTGAATGCACACACAAAAAATAAATAAAAATAACAACAAAATAAGCAAGCACTTATAAATTAAATAAAAAGAATAAACCATTTATCCTCAATAAATCCTATAGATGAAATTTACAAATTGTTCTCGACCAGAAATAATAAGACTAATTCCTACTAGATTTGAAAACTTCAATGTTTTAGAAAGTAACAATAATTTACTTAATGTTATTAACATTATTAATGCTAATAAAAATTATATACTTAATAGTAAATGACAATCACTTTCTAAATCAATCTATTTTTTTTTTTTTTTCAATACATTTTTTAAAAACTCATTCAAAATGTTTTGAATTTTTATAATGTTTTTCATTTGTCGTTATGTTTTCTAAATAATCTCGGATAGCTCTTCTAAATTTTCATTTTATTTAAAATTCTCATTTTTTTAAATTAAAAAAATGAAAACTTTTTAATAAACAAGTTAATTCGAAAAACTAATGTAAAAGTTATAATACTTTTTTTCTCATAAATCACAGTAAAAATAATGAAAAATCTGTCAAACCTACAAAATTATTAAAGTTAGCATGAATGGTAGCTGCTGTTTATGTAGCCACAGGACGCTCAACTATGAGCTCTCCAATACTACTGGAAAATGCAATTAAGGATAAATAATGCAGGATATTAATTCAATTAAGATGTGCAACACGTTCAAATGTTATATAAACATTTAAGACCTGCAACACGTTCAAATGTTATGTAAACATTTAAGATGTAACATGTTCAAATGTCATGTAAACATTTAAGACCTGTAACATGTTCAAATGTTATGTAAACATTTAAGACCTGTAACATGTTCAAAATGTTATGTAAACATTTAAGACCTGTAACATGTTCAAAATGTTATGTAAACATTTAAGACCTGTAACATGTTCAAATGTTATGTAAACATTATAAGTTGTGTAAACAAAAGGCACAAAAATCTGAGAATTTCCATCAGTAAAAATGGATCTGAAGGTAACAATGTGACTTTACTGTCTTACATCCAATTAATACTTTATGGTAAGATATATTTTGATTTATATACAGACATTGAAATACACTAATATAAAGACAGTTATTATGATAAGAAAAATAAAATAACATGTGGCTTTATCAACAGAAGCTAAATATTGCTAACTGATAAAAGTATTTTGAAGAATTGAGTCAAAATGATGATTTACTTTACAATGTAATCTGTCCAAATTGTGAAAATCCAGACTTTTTTTTAAATCTTTTAAGTTTTGTTTTATTGCTCATTGTTATAAATAAGTACACTGATAAATTCCATTTTGTGAAAGTTATAGCTGCTTCAAACAGCAGTTTGTTTATTTGTTCTAACCATGAATACAAATATTATTTGACTTATTATTTTGATTAGCATTATTAATGATAATAACATTATGTAAACACTCATAAAAACATTGAAGTTTTCCAAATCTTGACTTATTATTGTCAACTTATTACTTTGTTCAATTTCAACAATTGCCACATCTTCTTTATATAAACTATTATTTAAGAAATATGTTATTTTGTTTTCATTCTACAGGCCTTTTTAATTTATTTTTTTATAATTGTTTTTAATACAAAAAGTAATTAAGCTAACTTTTAAATCACTAACATCTCGTGAAGAAATTATTAGCGAGTTTATTTTTATTATTTTAGTAGTTAGTTACTAGGTTGAAATCAAGTTACTCGATGAAGAATGTTGGTGAGGTTTAGCTGATAAAAATCATTTCAAAGTGTATATATACTTTATAAAAGATATGAAATGATATTTTAATAACAAACAAAAAACATTTTTCTGAAAACCACATTGAAAAACGAAATTTTTACTAGAACTTAATAAACCAACTACATTAATGTTGTAAAAGTTTTCATAATATATAGATATATACACAATTTAAAGATGGATTTATGAAATTTTATTCTGAACCAACAAAGAAAAAAATTCCTTGCATTTATCCCAAATTTTAATAAAGCAAATGATTTTGCCGAAGATTAAAATATTTTCTGCAATTTGAAAGAAATAAAGAGAAACAGTGTTATTTCACAATCAAAGGAAAATAGATGTAAGAAAATTTTAAGATATGCCATATGTATATTATTGAATGTGTATTGTCATGTCATATGTTTAAGATATATATATTATTGTGATAAAATATAAGAAGAAAAAAACAATTGAATAAAAAATAAATTTCTAAATCACTGATACAAATCAAATTTCATCAATAAAACTTGAAGAGATACTATTTCTTCAATATGTACATACTTCTCTATAGAACAAAAATTGTTTACAGATAAATTTCCATTAAGACACATGAGAATGAGTGTTAAAAGAAATGTTAAGATTAAAAAGTAAAATGAATTTTATAGTTTTCCACTGAAATTAAACATTTTAAAAGTATTTTTAATGAAAAAATGTACTATATAAGCCAACTAATAGTAATTATGATAAGCATATAATTGCACATATGTGTGTGTCAATATTAAAAGACAAAATTTTAATCATCCTAAGTTTATTTATTATTTTTAAATTCAAATATAATCAATATACCAATTTAATAATTCACAATACTTTTTTATGCATTTTAAAACAAAAGGCAATGTATTTTGTTAGTTATATAATAGATGTACATAAATCAGATAATAGTTTCAAAAACCAGTTTTGGATTATATAACTAGCTGACTGGTTCAAAAGTTCTTTTTTAAAGTACATAATTAATCCAGTTCCAGCTCTATATTTTGAAACTAACTCAGCTATTATTATGAACTAACTAATATTTTTCTACTTCTTATTTTATCAGATTTGTTTATTTGTCAAATACATATTTAACATTTTTCCCTATAGTATATAATGTTAAATATGTATTTGACAAAATCTGATAAAAAATAAGTAAGTAGAAAAATAGTTAGTTCATAATAATGGCTGAGTTAAAAAAAATACACACAGCAGTTTAATTGTGATTTATCAATGCTGAACTATTGCTAAATAATAATTTTACATATTTGCAGTTGATTTTAAATGCTTTTCCTTAAATCTAATTTGATAAAATGGAATTGAAACAAATGAGATAATTCACAAATGAATTATCAGTTCATTGCCTCAAATCAGCATGCAATGAATAATAGATAGTCATAAACAAAACAAAGGTGATAACCACATTCCTAAAGTGGTCAGGAAGATATTAATTACATGTTTAATTAGATAAAATCTCATTGAAGTTAAACAAAAAATATGAACAGATTTCTGATACTAAAATTAAAAATATTATTTTTATTCAACACATATTATTATTCATATATTCAAATTACAGTATACTCAATGTTTATTAAAAAAGTTTTTGCTTAAAATTTAAATACTTTTCAGTTATTTATTTACTTCCTTTTTAGAAATTTCACCACAACTTGCATTAACAACTTCTTGATAGCAAACTGGTATCGTTAATTGCAAATTAATTATATGAAAATTATATTTCATTAATAATCTCTGAAAGTTTGAGAGGAAGAAAGACTTATATAGAAAAACAAATTTCAATATCAGAGCAAGATTTGTCGTGCATCCATTTCGGTTTTTCTATTTAACTTTTACTACACTTAACTTATTAATACACAAAACTTCAACAACAAACAATGCACAATTTTTTTGCGATTTTTCTTACATCAATGTCATATATTTGTCACTTAATAAGGTAAACAAACAGAAAGTGCTTACCATGAAACGAAACCAGCTGCACAGGCAATGAATGGGCGGCATACACACGACTGATAGGTATTTCCACTGGCACATTTCTGTCAGACTCGGGCGATCCTGATATTTCGAATGCCCCATGGTGCGGCGATATACTAATGGGTTGTCCCGAGTGTCCATTTAAAACGTTTGATAAGCTCCTAGCTCTCTGTCTTGAATCGGAGCTACTACTTGAACTACTACCTCCATCTCTCTGGCGAAGGTTCAACAGTCCTAGGCCACTAGATCCCGAGGTACTAGCCATTGGGGATCCACTGGAACCCTGTTGATCCCGCGAATTGTTGTTGTTTGAACTCTGCTTGGCGCCCATTGCGATAAAAGACTATTAAAACCGAAGCCACTCTTTTCCACTGCATGAAAAAACACATGGAAGACACGAAGGTTTCAAGTCAACTTCCAACACAATCAACATCCGAATTTCGAAAAGTTGATTGAAGAAAAGTCCATAGCGAGAATAGCACAATGCACGCACGGTGTTGTTAATTTCGAGGGAATTTAGATGCAAAATTTTGGAGAGCTCAAATTTCCTGATTCCAGCAAAAACTTATTGCAACTTTCATTCTATAGTTGAGCTGCTCTGAAGCTTCTATATCAAAACATAGTTTCTCCTCGGTCGTGATGTGAATTACAACGTAGAGAAATAAATAGTGATATCTTGCTGGTTGTATTTACTCTTATTTCTTGTTGCTGTTGCAGACACTAGATGGCAGTAAAAACCAAGTGATTGCCATTGGTTCAAAAATAGAAAACATTATTATCGTTTAGTGTAAAGCAGTTAACAAAGTTATTCATGACGTCATTTTTTTTTTTTGCAGATAAAAAATATAACGCTTGCATTCCTCAAAATTATTTTCAACTAATTATATTTTCGGTAAATGTTATGGAATAAGAGCAACGAAGGTAAACATCGTATTTTTTTTTTTTTTTTTAAATTAACATTCTGGGGACTAAAAACGTATGCATGACGGCTGTAATTATATGTGAAAAATGCTTCTTTTCAAAGAAAACACGCTAAAAGAAAAAAAAAAATTCATTTACAAAAGGATAGACTATTTATTATTGAATATCTATAAGATATTAATTCTACTGCTGAATTGACGCCATCAAGTATGGCTGCCTGTGAAAAATTGATTTGATTTTGTTGTTAATAGCTTTTGTCACAATAAGCACATAGAAATAATGTTTTCTGTTTTTGGGCTATTCATTTAATTCATTTCAAGGATATGTAACACTTATAAATAATTGGATAAAATATTCAAATTTTGCACAATAGACTAATATAAAATAAATTTTTTGTTCAACAAACACAATATGAAGCCTTTGACATATTTTTAAACTTGGGTTATTAATGAATTAGGCTTACTGTTATTTTTATTATATAGGTATTTTTAGTGTCTCATAAACTCTCACTTAATTTAAATAGTATTAGAGCCATCAATTCTGTTTTTAAATAACAGATAAAATGTGAAATAAATATTAATTGATTTTTAATTTTATTCACTCTTCATTATTGCAATCATACATAAAATAAAATTCTGGAAGATAGTAATTTTTTCGGAGGGAGGGGTGTATTTCAATTTGAGAAAATTATTAGTTATTTCATCAAATCCAAATTGAAGAGAGTCAATAAAGGCTCAACTAATAGCGAGTTATTCCATGAAATTAACTTTTGAGCACATAATTTTTTAAGGTTACAAACACAATTTGTTTGAATATATCACAATTTGTTTGAATATATTTCATCAAAATATGTCCCATCTACATCAATGTACATTTACCATCGTTTATAAAGTATTTTAACGCCAGTTTCAAAAACACCTTTGATTTAAAGTCAATAAATTCAGTAAAGGTTGTTTTGACAGCTTCGTGATAGACAAAACATTTATTAAAAAAAAAAAGACCAAATGTTTAAATAATTGTTAGATAGTTAGTAGTAAAGCAACCTCTTAAGTTTCTACTCGTTCAGGTTTCGGAGTGCAACTTTTGAAAAGTGAGGTCCTGCGTTATCATGGAAAGAACAATCCTTTTCGATTCAGCAATGCTGATTCTGATGACAACAATTTCTCATATACAATATCAATTTATGGATAGTTATACTGTTGATTAATTGTATGACTTATTCCTAGAAAGTTGTAATGGATAATCCCCCCTTGATTCCACCAAAACATCAACATTGTCTTCTTTCGATGTAAACTTGCTTTGAATAAGTGTTTTACATCCATTATCGGTTCTGAATGTTTAATTATTACGGTATTCATTTTAGCCATTAGAAAGTTTTTGCATAACGTTTTTTTATCGTCCGATACTTTTTCTTCCTAGCGCGCATGCTGATAGGAAATATTGTACCTATTGCGCATGCGTATCTGTAATACTGCACTACTGAGCTATTCCATATGAGCATGCGCTAGGAAAAGGAAGAAAAATATCGGGCGATAAAAAAAAACGTTATGCTCTATTATCTCATTGGGAATATATTAGCTATGTCATTCGCAAATGCATCATCAACGTTTTGTTTTGCTTGGGTAGCAGAATTCCAAGTTTTATTCATGTAGAAAATTAATTGAAATTTTTGTGTTATTCCATGTTTCTGTTTGATTAAGATTTTCTACAAATTTTGATATCTATATGTAAACAAAAATATAATATTAGACTGCGCACACAATAAGCAATAAAATGATACTATATATACATTCTTATTTAACTTAATGCTGATAGATATAGATTTTTATAGAACGTCAACTAATATTAAAAAATTAATTTCACGTGAAACAACCTAATAGTATTGCTAAATCGTGCAACCTTTTTTGTTACCATAAAAATTCTATTAATATTTTTATTAATTTTCTTCAATGAAATATGATAGAAAGCTGAGAATTTATTTTGTTAATATGATATATATGTCACTTTCATACAAATCGTCCAACTATATGTTTGTCCAATAACTCTAAATTTTCGACGAAGAACATTGAAATTGGAAACTATTTAACAAATTCAGAAGTGAAATCTCAGTGATTTAAGAAGATGGCCAATACAAAGGTAAAATACACTCACTAGGAACAAAATTTTTGGATCTTACAGGCACTCATCTCCACCGCAAATTTCACAAAAATGGCGGTACCATTTTTGCTAATTTTAAAAATTCGAGGGGTATCGTTTATTATTATTATTATTTGCTACGTTATGGACGCTTATCTTTTTAACCTTGAATTTTTAAGTTCTCAATTAAATATTTTAAGCTTTTCCAAATAGACTTCTGTATGATCCAAAATTTTAAAGGTTACGTCGACTGTTTATAAAGTTTTGCAGAGAAAAAAATCAATAACATAATAAGATCATAGTTTCAAAATTTCTTCAACGAAACAGCTTTGTTTCTCTCATCTACTGTGGAAAGTAACAAAACTTGCTTGTTACCGCTTTTGAACTTTGGCAAACCGGTCTTTAAAATAAAAATAGCATCATATCGCCTTGTCCCATATGTTTTCATAGTATATTCTTGGCCATGACACTTACTGAGGTGAATATTGTTGTCATTTATATATTCTATAATCTTGTTCGATATTGCTAAGGTAGTATCCTAAATATCTGGAAATCAATTCAAACAGTTTGTCTGATTTTGAGTGCATCAAATGTAGCTTTTAAAATATTATTGAATAAAATGGTGCGTTTGTTATTTCTTTTCTGTACGCGTATTCTACATTTTGTAATAGAATAGAACATTGGACAGTTTAGAACTTTGTTAAACCGTGTCAAATTTTATACAGTAGAACCTCTTTACGTCGAACCTCGATAAGTCGAAAACTTCCAAAACTCGAAAAATAGTTTTTGTTCACTTCCCTTCAAGCCCCAAAACCTTCATTACTCGAAATTTCAACCCTCTATATGTCGAAATAATTAATCAATCCCCACAAGCCATTTTGGTACATATTTTCCCTCCGTAACTCGAAAAAAAAAAATTGGACCTCTGTTTCTCGAACATTAGCAATTACAACATTTTACAACTCGATCAGTTGAAACTAATTACTTCTTATAGCTCGAAGAAAAATAAGTTACCGACTTTAAGGATTTGCCGACAATGCGTCATTGTTTCCTATAAAATGTATGAATATACAGTAAATAGAATAACCAATTCTATGAAATATTCTTATTATAATTCTTATTATTGCTATTGACTTCATTTGAACTCTAACAAATAAACATGTTTATTACCTCTGTAACTCTGTGTCATGTTTATTACCTCTGTCTAGTTTGATTTATTTTACCTCTCTAACTCAAAATAAGTTAGAAAGAATCTAAACCTCTACAAGTCGAATATTTCCTTACAAAATCCGCGTAAGTCGATATCCTCCATAAGTGGAAAATCTATAACTCGAATTTTGGCGTCTCCCTTGAAGTTCGACTTACAGAGATTCTACTGTATAAGGAATAAACAGAACTTACACTTAAAATAAGAAAAATAAAGTTCCCATTTTAATAATGGTGAAAATGATTTACAAATGCTCACCTCTCCTCATTTAAAAGATTCTAATATAGAAACTTGAAATATTTTTATTAAAGTATAATATATTATAAATGTTTTAATCAAAAAATATTATGAAATAGAGACTCAATTTATTGATTTTTAATCATCTTTATTATCTGGGTTTTTAAATTTTTTTCCTTGACAAATGTTTTCCAACTTGGCTAGTAAGTGTTTTCCAACTTGGCTTGTAAGTGATGTTTATTCCTTATAAATGCTGGCATGGAAAAGGAGCCAAGCGGCGATACAGCGCCAATGCTAGTACAAAAAGGACGGGAGATGTTTGCCCCAACTTTCTGTTCCTTTAGTATAAGGGGGCGGGCTTTATTTTATTTCTCTTATGCACCTTTACAAAAATATTATTATGTACTTTTTAAATTAATTTTAAATTTATTTTGGTTTTTTCTTTTAATACTGACTTGTGTACTTGTAAGTTTTTACTAAATACTTAGCTTTAATATACTATTGTATATGTTTTACATGTTTTTCTTTTTGTTTACTTAGGATTGCACTTTTGTACTTATAGCGCCTGATGGCCGAGTGGCTGGCGCTCGATACCACAAGTTTCGAATCCGAGTCCCACTCCCGGGCAGTGCCATGGATGTTTGGAGTGGTTCAGAATCTACTTTACCGGTTTAAGGTACCGGCTTTTTTACAGGTACCGGTCTCATAGGGTCGTAGTATGTTGTGGGAGTAGTGTGACTCGCGTCCTTAGACCTGCCTCCTGAGTAGTGCTCAATGAGTAACGTCGGTGCAGCCCTTGCTTATGGCATAAGATAACGGATCTCTGTTTTACCAACTGTATTAGACAAAAAAAAAAATATTAAAAAACACCATTTTATAACTAAAAAAAATATATTAAAGAAATAAATAAATTAATTACATTTTTTTTCATTTATATTCAACAAATTTAAGTTATTTTTTTTAATTAATTAAAAATAGTTAATTTTTATAATAAATTTTGCTATAAAAGTTTTTTAACCTGTACCACTTTTTAACGTCTATTAGTTCAAAGAACGTCTGTTTTCATTTATAAATTATTAGATATTTTTTAAACAACTAAATGGCCATAATACTAAATACACAAATTAATTTAATTTAATTTAATAACATGCTTTAAGGTGACATAGTACTTTGTCACCTTCAAAAATAGTTTTATCAAAAATATTTTTAAAAATAATAGATAGAAACATTTTAAAACAAAGAGCATTTAAATCGCGCATCTTGAACATCTAATATAACAGGTTCTTTGTTTCACTTTAAGTGACCTCAGTGACCAGCAATAGATACGCACAGTGGATTGTTGATAGCAGAGCAAACCAGACTCTTAGTTGAAGCTGTTAGCACTTTTGGCGCAACTGGCACTTGCGAAATGTTTTTCTAAAATGAAATGAACTCAACACAAAATACGCTCAAACATAACATACTATTATCACCCATTGCGATGTGCAAATATCCAAATGTAGATCGATTTGCAAAAGCGAAGTGAAAGAGTGGAGAAACAGATATCGCACTAGTAAAATAACACATTTTTAATGATTTCCTTTTTTTTTCTATTTCGTTTATATTTATATATTTTTTTATATTTCGTTTTTATTCCATATTTCTTTACAATGTGCGTTTAGCATTTTTATTATCTGTGTTTACATGTAAGAATAACAGTAAACACAATAATAATAATCCTCATGCTTCAATTTTCACTCAAAAAAAATGTCTGTAAGGGGTCTCATTCTAATAGGGTTATAGATAATTTTATATGCTTCGTTCGGAATTAGGATAACTACATTTTTAAAGTGGCCCTCAAGATCATTCGGTTTGAAAAAAAATATTAAATGTTATATAGCTTTAATATTTAAGGTTTGCAGAATAAACATATTATTAAATTCTGATTGATATAAAATTAAAAATTTTTTTTATTTCCAATGGCAAGTTTACAGGACAAACAGATATCATAAAAAAGAAGAAGAAAATGCAAAGAACAAGATAGAAGCAAATGACATCAGTTAATCCATGTAAGTCTGGCAATCCAATGAGGCTTCCATAAAGAAACAGGAGGCAGGGCAGAACAGGAAGCAAGGTGAGACCTATCCATTTCTTCCTGGTTATCACACAGGGAGACAGAGAGGGTTACTACTACTACTACTACTACACCACACCACACCACACCACATCACTGTGCCTAAACCTAAGTTGCCCCTTTGCAGTTTGGAAATGATGTGAGTGAGAAAAGTTTGATTTCTGCTCTGTGACGCTCTATGGTCCTATGAGACCGGAACCTACAGTTTAGAGTGGATTCTAAACCGCTACACACATCCGTCACACCTCCGGGATTCGTACCCGACATGTTGTGATACCGAGCGTCAGACACTCGAAATTGAGACCCTCATACATACATAACATGGGGGCTGAAAAGTTCATATGCTGACACATAGATCGAGCTACTAGTATTAAATCCATATAATTTTTAGTTAGCCCTAACCTTCAAAAGACACGTGTATAAATTTGACAGCTGTTGCACTATTAGTATGGGAGTTATAACATTTTTAGTGAAGCAACTTTTGTTAGTTTGAAAAAATGGATAAAAGGAATTTCGTGTGTTAATAAAGCATTGCTTTTGGAGAAAAAAAATACTATTGAAGCCAAGGCTTTGCTTGATAAACATTATTCGGACTTTGCACCAGGAAAATCAACCGTAGAGAAGGGGTTTACTAAATTTAAACGAGGCGAGATGAGCACCGAGGACGATGCACGCAGTGGACGCCCCAAAGAGGCTGTGGCCGACGAAAACATCAAAAAGTCCACAAAATAATTTCTGATACAATTAAAATGAAGTGGATTGAGATAGCTGAGATCTAAAGATATCAAAGGAACGTGTTGAATGAATATTTGGATATGCGAAAGCTCCGTTCAAAGTGGGTACCGCGCGTGCTCGAAATCGACCCAAAACAACAACGAATAGATGATTCTAAGCAGTGTTTGGAGCTGTTCAATCGTAATAAACCCTAGTTTTTGCGTCGATATGTGACAATGGATGAAACGTGGCTCCATCATTTCACACCGGAATCAATCGGCAGTCAGCCGAGTGGACTGCACGTGATGAACACTAAAAATGCTATAACTCGTATACTAATAGTGCAACAGCTGTCAAATTTATACACGTGTCTTTTGAAGGTTACGGCTAACTAAAAATCATATGGATTTAATACTAGTAGCGCCAATATATGCGTCAGCCTACGAACTTTTCAGCCCACCTTTTACATACACACACACGTATTTAGATATATATATATGTTGTTTCTTATCCCAATTGCTCGACTGCAAGTCCATAAACCCGTATGTTTTTCATGGAAGAAGGAAGGAGGGGGACAGCTATTGTTAGGATGGAGTAGAGATAGAGAGGGTCAGGAGTCAGGTTAATTCTGTGAAGGTGCTTGTGGAAACAATCGTGACAACAGAAAAGCAGTAGCAATGCTGTCGATTTTCTCTAGGCTATTCAGAAATATCTTGAATAGGATCGTACCAGGGTTTGTGATTGTTTCTAGCGGCAGCATCCTCAGAGAAGGAGCCCCTGAGGGTATTTTTTAATTAACGCCTTAAAGGAATGATAATCCAACTTCTAGTTATTTAGCAGTACAACAGAGACCCCCCTTCTTTGCTAGGAAATCAGCTGCCTCATTTCTCTCTATTTCGCAGTGGTCCAGGAACCACTGCAGGACGACTGATTTATTTTGATCCGAGAACCGTGCCAGAAAAATTAACACAGTCAACCATAAAAATTTAAATTGTATATTTTAATTTTCAAAATATCTTGTTAAAATCAAAAGGTAACTTTAATGATATTTGTAAAAAGATTTGTATCCCTATTTTATGTCATTTTTAAATAAATATGTGAACTGAATGACAAAAAGCAAACCGATTTCCTAAAGATTAAACTTATCAAACTGTCACTCGAAAATTTGTAAAATGTTAAGATTTATGATGGGTCATAAAAAAAGTGTGTTAAAGTTATACATTTTTGGCTGGCAAGGTACTACTAGTATGTCCCTGAACCAATTTATTTCTTTTGATTCAAGTTATATTCTATTCAATTTTTAATATCTTTTTATTTGACGATACATTTTATAAATGCGTTGAACTAGTTTTAGACTTTGAGGTATTAGTACTTTGCACATTCTCGTAACGCAGATTTGGCACGTTACATTTAACATTATTTTTCTGCGAATTACTTTATATGGGGGCCTGAATGGCAGAGTGGCTTGCGCTCGGTACCACAGGTTTCGGGTTCAAGTCACGGCGGTGCCATGGATGTTTGTGAGTGGTTCGGAATCCACTTTAAACCATACATTTTTTGGTCCCAGTCCTAATAGGATCGTAGAACCGTTGCGGGGGCAGTGTTACTCCGCGTCCGTAGCTTCAAGTTACGACCCTGGGTCATGCAAAATGGTAACGTCTGTGCAGCGCTTGCTTTAAAGACATCAAGACCAAGCTGTCTAAGTGTTTGCCAACTGCATTAGAACAAAAAAAAACTTTAGATGTCTTTGTAGTGAGATTGGAAAAAAAAAAAACTTTTTCAAGTGAAAGGTACAATAGTTTGCTCCAATAATTTTATGATAAATAAAAAAGTACAGAACATGTCACATCAAAGTGGCAACTTGCTCTGCTAACGGGCAGGAGGACTCAGACTCGAATCCACTGGCGGCGTCCGTTGCGGTTCCTGGTTTCAAAAACGACGTGACTCGATGGCGATTATGACAACGTAAAGCGCTTTTCTTCGAGGGTCAGGATGATCTCATAGAATTATGATTATTACATAATCATTATATAATTATATTACATAATCTTATTATATTATCATATTAATTATTAATATTATTATATAATTATTATTGCAGTACACATTCAATGAAATACTCTTTTTTATATTTTCATAAAAAAGCAAAACATTTTAATTGGGTCAATTGATAAACACAGAAACAATTGATGTTTACATCACATTGATAAATACAAAAATTTATACATATAGACACAATCGATTACATATTGATAAATACAGAAACAATTAATAAATGCAACAAATGACGCGCATTATACAAAAACATTTGATCAGTATTTGTTATATTTTTATAAAACAATTTATACATTTATTATTATTTGATTTAATCGATAATTGATGTAAAAAAAAGCCTAAATTTTAAGTGACTATATCTTGAATAACGTATAAAAAATTTCATTTTAATCGGCTACATCTTTGATAGCCAATTAAAATGCCTTGGCAAACAGACATAGTATATAGAATTATATAGTAGTACAGATAGATATATATCAGCAGTGTAGATATACTCGTATGTAGCAGTATAAATAAATATATATATACACTCCTGTCCATAAATTAAGGATAATTCAGAATCACACAGAAATTGAACTCTAAAATAAAAATTTCATCTGTAGAATTATCACACACATCTTGAAGAAGAATATGCAAATTACAGGAAACCACCAGATGGCGCGGATAGTACGTCGCAATGACGAGTGTAAGAGAGGTATATAAGGAATGGTGGCAAAGAAGTAAAATTGTTCACAAGCACTTTAAAAGCCTTTCAGTGCAATAACCGCATAGTTATTGCACAAACAGGACAATAGTATGATTTTTTACGTTGTAGAATTATCGGACGACTGGAATGTGGACGTACCCAGTTGGAGGTATCCGAGGAACTTGGAATCGCCCAGAGTGTCATCTCCAGGCTTTGGCAATTTGATTCCAAGATGATGGTAATGTGAGTAGATGCTTACAGCACAGGTCGCCCCCGAGTTACAACGCCGAATGAGGACCGGTATTTAGCAGTTACTGCCAAAAGAAACAGACGGAGCACAGCATCAGACCTGTCTCGTCAGCTCTCTTCAGCTACCGGTACGACAGTTTCAAGGCAGACCGTGTACGGACGCTTAAGGCACATTGGTCTATATGTTCGCAGGCCTGTCAGATGTATTCCACTTACCGCAACTCACTGTCGCCTGCGATTAACCTGGAGTAGAGAGCATGCATTGTGGACACCTGCAACAGTGGTCTTGTGTGATGTTTTGTTCGACGAGAGATCAGGTTTAGTTTGCAGTCTGATTCTCGCCGGACTTTCATATGGAGATTTTCAGGTACCCGTTACCGCCAAGGGAACACCATTGAACGACACCGTTACGGTGGTGCAGGATTTCTCGTTAGGGGAGGGGTATTCTTGGTTCCAGAACTACCTGCATGTTCAGAGTGTAACGATGACAGGCCACATCTATCGGAATATCGTTCTGGAACAACATGTACGTTTGTTTCGGGGTGCCCTGGGTGCTGAATTTCTGTTTATGGATGACAACGCCCGTCCTCACCGTGCAAACATTGTAGACGAATGCCTTCAATTGGTGGATATCACCCGTATGGATTGGCCAGCATACTCACCGAACTTGAATCAATAGATCATGTGTGGGATATGCTTGGCCTAGTTAAATTAAAGTCAACCCCCTCCCACCTGTCAACTGGAACTTCGGAGGGCATTGCTTGATGAGTGGTGTAATATTCCCAAGATCAGATTGATAATTTGATACTCAGCATGCCTAGGCGTTGTAAGGCCTGTATTGCATCGTCCGGGAGACATACTCCATATTAACCATCATACTTACCATGTTATACTGTTTTTGTAAATAGATTCTGTTTTGAAATTTGCACCAGGGAGTAAAAATCGCAATTTTTATTAATTATGTCAAACATATAGGATCTTTTTTGCTCTTTACCTTTTGTTTAATAAATAGACTTTACAAATAAGTCAAATTTGTTTTGCTTCTGTCTCTTTCTTTGCCTGAACTTCATTATCCTTAATTTATGGGCATGAGTGTATATAGAATTATGTAGTAGTACAGATAGATATATGTCAGCAGTATATTTTATGTATTAAAAACATATTTATTTTTTGCTCTTTAGCTGGAAAAGTGAAATTAAAGAAAAAAATGAAATGAATTTTAAATGAATTTTTAATTTTTAATGAAATGAATTTTTTAATGAAATTTTACAAATGAAAAAAGGTGAGATAGTGATTTTAAAATCGGTTCAGTATTCTAAATTTATTTTTTAAGAAGCAAAGATAAAACGTGACACAAAAGCTTTGACATTTCCTTTAGAACTATTTCATTTGAGCATCTGAAGAATATTCGGGATTTTAACGACAGTGGCCTTCGATGCTTCAGAAACAATTGCTACAAATGGAATCAAATTCGCTTCAAATTGGAAACAGCCTCCACGGCATATTTTAAATTAAAAAAAAAAAAAGGATATCAGCAAAGTGATTCGCAATGCAAGTATTGTCGTAAAAATATCCAAAATATTTTCTCTAAGAATTTGCAAAAACCTGTTGAATGGATCTTGTGTGTAAGCTTTCAAGTATCTTTCCTTAAGACACAAATGTGAATGGATACCTTTCCTTTCCTTTATTAAGCATAAAAAATATATTACACATATAATATAAAATACATTTTAATATCTTAAACATTTTTAATTTATAAACAACAAATTTTAAAGCAGGTACTTTTAAATAGGAAATACACAGCAAAAAGCGAATATCAAGTAGACTTCTTACGAATAACCAAATCGTTTGAAATCGAAATTTATGAACTTTTTGTAATTATAGTGTCAGTTTGTAAAGACATTTTGTTTCTACTATATTTTTGGAATGTGTTCAGATATAAATTCAAATTATATTTATTATTAATATAACTTCAAAAAATTGCAGAATAACATTTTCCCTTGCATTTTTAAGCATTGGATATTATGATACTTGAAAATTAATCATTATTTTCAAAGTTCTGTGTGGGACTAATCCTCAGTGTCCTGTAGTGAGGGACGAACATCCCATGGGTCATCTACTCATGGATGGACGGGAAAGGGGCAGCGTCTGTTGTGATAGAGCAGCCGTAGGTAGAAGTCTGACTTGGCTCCGCGACACTCTTACAGTAATATGAGACCGGGACCTACGGCTTAAAGGAATTCCGAACCACTACAAACATCCATGGCACCGACGGGACTCGAACCCAAAACTTGTGATAATCCTGTGGTACCGAGCGCTAGACGTTCAGTCATTTAGGCCCTTCAAAGTTCTTGATCGTTGTTTTGTAGATTTCTGGCCAACTTCAGTATCTTCTCCATTTTGTCTCTTTCCGAGGCAGCGAATTTCAATCTTTCAAGAGTTTGAAATGCCTGTTTTAAAAAAAAATAAGTTAAGCCCACTATGACAAGAAGTAAAAAAGAACATATATGATATTTATTTATATTAATCTTGGAACTGTTTTTAATCAATAAAAGTTCTATAAGATTCATTTTAGAAGAACATAAAGATGGTGCGAATATTTCAAACAAATATGACTTTTCGGATCTATTTCTTAAAATCTTTAATGCAGTTTAAAATTTCTCTAAAATTAAACATTAATATTTTTTTCGAAATTCTTTTAAATCACTAAATCAGTGGCTAAAAATATTAATTAATTATTTATTTATATTTTTTTAGGCGAAGCATGCATTTTTGTGTGAGAGAGAAATGAAAAAGTCTTTTAAAAAAAAAAGAATCTTATCAAAGAGTTGTGAATATAGAGGGTAGTCATTTAAAAAAAATAAAATACAAGTCATTTTCAAGTTACAGAACATCAACTTACAGAGTTTCTGATGAAAGTAATAACAAAATACATAACTTCCCTAATATTGAATTGAAAATGACACCATACCTTTAGGGATGATCTTAGGTTTGGCGACAACTTGAAACTGATGACTGATCCTCTGGAAAACGTAAAAAGACATCTTGAGACAAAATTCATTCAAATATGCTTAATAATAAGTTTAAAAATAGACATTTATAAGAAAGAATCAGTGACATAAATTCGATTTAGAAAAGAACATATTATAACAGTACTCCCTCCTGCGCACCGCAAGAGCACCCCCTGTGGCATTCAGGAGAAATGGTCAGTAGACATCGAGACTCTCACCCGAGAGGAAGTACTACAGCGCAACCGGCGCTGTCGCTGAGAAAGGCGTAATTCCCGCTGTTCTGTTGAGAAACATTTACTTTACAATTCTCTCATTCAGGGAGAAATAATATTTAGTCCCAACCTGTGTATTTATTGACCTAATGACTCTCATCCAGAGAGGAAGTCTAGTTCGCTATCCAGCGAGTACCCGAGTAACTCTATTTTCGGCTTAGAAGTGGAATCCTTCCACAAATGTACAATCAGATGCTTAAAATGAGTTAAATAGTGTCTATCTTTAATTGTATGTGTTTAAATAAAGCTGCATGTTCTCAAGTCTCAAACCAATCACATCCAGATCCAGCTGCGCAAACAACAGACAACACTGCAATATTATTAATATTATAAGTACATTTGGGTAACGACAATACGAATTAATCTGGAGCACGTAATTTACAAATTAATTAATTTTGAAATGCGTAATTTGGGTAACGTAATACGAATTAATTAACCCTCAACTCGCATTACTGAAAACTCAAATTAAATGAACCTGCCCATCACAAAATGGATACCAATATTTTAAAAGGAAATACAAAATCAGTTTTAATAATAATAATAAAAAACCCCACATTTGAACACCCCTTTGTAAATGAAATTGTAATTTAAATTATGTCATTTCCCTGATTCGTGGTGCAGTAGTGATATGCACAGGTATCTCGCATAAGGGCTCAGGTTCCAATTCGCTGGTGGCGTTCGTTGCATTCATTACATTGAGAAACGAGGAGACTCGAGAGTGATAGCGACAGTTTGTTTAAAGCGTTTTTATTCAGGCTTCCTGCCATCCAAAAAAAAAAAAAAGTGTAAAGAAACCCTATCAAGAATTTGGAAACGAAAGTTGCAAGAATCTTAAAACATTCAAGACAAAACAGAATGACCCTAAATCAAGAATTTAGAAATGTGCATAAGAATATAACATGTCAAGTTGAATCTTATATTTCAAAAACAAGTATATAAAAAAAAAAATCAAAGTCATCTTTTTTTTTTCTTCACGCCATTTAAAAAGTTTCCAAATCTTATTTTTTATTTATCTGAAAATACAGAGAATCCATAAAAATGAATGAAATAACATTTCAAAAAACTATTCAATGTAAAAAATGCATCAACAATGGATGAATGAAAAGTATTTTATGGATTGGAAATTTGAACAAGATATATAGTAACTAATAGAAGGAATTGAATAAAGATCCATAAAACGAGTACAAGTTTAAAATACAGTAAAATACGAACGAATCGATTGTAAAATCCAGCAACTATCTTAACAGTAAAAAAAAAAAAAAAAAATTAGGAGTATTATTTTTATTATTGTATTTATTTATTGTTATTTAATCTATTTTTTTTTTTTTATAATAATTGTTGCATTCCACATTTATTTTCTTTCGCTACTATTATTATGAGACAAATTATATTCATCAACTTCTACTATTATTATGAACAGAGGAATAAATAACAAATGCGATCAAGGCAAAGACGCCAAGTGGCGATACTGCGCCAACTCCCAGTCAGAAAAAATGACACGAAAGATGCCAGCCTCCACTTGCTGTTCCTTCGAAATAGAGGTTTGGTTTGTTTGGTTTGTCGCTCTACGGTCATCTTGTGCACACTTTAGACTAAACAGACCGGGACCTACAGTTTAACGTGGATTCCGAACCACTTACAAACACCCATGGCACCACCGGGACTTGAACTCGAAACCTTTGGTACCGAGCGCTAGCTACTCGGCCATTCAGGCACCCTCGGAATAGAAGAGAACGTTTTTGTATTATATTATTACTATACAATCTTACCACAGATGAATGAAGTGAAGTGAAAAGAAATTGGAAAATAAAAGGGGAACAAATAAGTTTAAATAAGCTAAAATTACTTTTTCTACTTGTGCATCGCAGGGACCTGACGGCCGAGTGGCCTGATTTATGAATTTTGGGCCTTATAATTGTTTGATTATGATTTATAGTTTAAAATATTTGCCCATTTGCGTAACAATCGGATAAATTGAGGTAAAACAGCCTGTGCGAGAAGAAATTTCAAAGCTCCTAATCAAGTCAAGCTACATGTCAAAAGAACTGCATATTCCACATTTATATCATATCCTGAATACTTTCAAAACTACTACTAACCACACCACAAGCATCACTGTGCCTAGGCCTAAATGGTCGAGTTTGGGAATTTGAAATATATAAAAACATTATATTGTTCTTTATAAAGATTATATGTACTTGTTCGAACACAATAGTTTTAGTTAAATGGGCCTGATGGCCAAGTGGCTAGTGCTCTGGCCCTCGGTTTTGGGTTCGAGTCCTGGCGGTACCGTGGATGTTTGTAGGGATTCGGAATCCTACGAACTGGACGCTGGTCAGGTTGATGTTTTCTTCGAACGGTAGGTCCTGTCTAATAGGATTGTAGAGCGTTGCAGGGGTAGTGTTGCTCGCATCCATAGCCTATCTTCAAGATACACGTGCCCCCCGGGTAGTGCTCAGTGAGTCACAGCGGTGCAGCCCTTGCTTTTGGCATAAAGATGAGCTGTCTCTGCATTTCCAGCTGCATTAGAACAACAACAAATTTCTGTTCGTTCGGAATAGATTAACTCCTCTGTATTATTATTACTATCACAGTCGGAAATATTTTTAAAAATGAATAAAATGAAGTGAAAAAAAATTGAGAAACAAAAAGTATTTGGAATAAATTAGAACAAATGAGTTTTTAAAGATATTAAAATGACTGCTGCTACTTGTACATCGCGTATTGGAAAATAACAATTGTTTTTCTAAAATATTTTTTCCAAAGTAAAACGTTTTAAGATTGAATTAAAGAATAAAAATGTCGTTTTTGCATACTTGTCATCTCCAATGATGATGACCGGCTTGATGGGGTTGAACTGGACGCTGGTCAGGTTGGTGTTCTTCTTCGAGTTGTACACCGTGTAGCTGGAGGTGGGCTGCTGTCGGTTCATCATGATGTCGAAGATGTGGACCTGAAAGCAAAGAAGCATCGAAAATTGGTCAAAATTAAGTATAAAGGATCATTTAAATGTTTTATTTTCAGAATCTTTAAAAGAAAGTATGGATGTTTGGGAGTGGAATCCACATTAAACTGTAGGTTCCGGTCTGTTTAGCCTAAAGTGTGCACAAGATGACCGTAGAGCGACAAACCAAACTAAAAGGAAGTTGTTAATTATCATAATAAAAATTCTGTTAATTATAATAATAAATTTAAGTGTCTTAGAGCCTGATGACTGAAAGGCATTCGGTGCCACAGGTTTCAGGTTTGAGTCCCAGCTGCGCTATGGATGTTTGTAGTGGTCCGGATGAAGGCTAGGATGAATGTAAGCCTAGGTCCGGGTCTCATAGCATCGTAGAGCGTTGTGGGGTAGTGGTTACTCGCATCCGTAGCATATAATTGAAGCTACACGTGTAATCTGGGAAGTGTTCAATGAGTGACAGCCGTGCAGCCCTTGCTCGATGGCATAAAGATGAACTATCTCTGTATTGCTTGCTGCATTAGATCAACAACGACACAGTAAAATTTTAAACGAAGAATATTAAATGCAACATGATAACAAATTTTCATAGGAACAAGAAATTGCTGTTCTGTATTTATTGGTGAATTAAATTTAGATTTCTTTTATGAAAGTGCATATTTTTCAATGTGTAAAATTCTTAGAATGGTGAACATTCTTTAAATAAAAGATAAAAACAAAATAACAAAAAATTTTTATTTTAGAAAATGGGCATATTTTTAATTTCCTACCCTGCAAATTTTACCTTTAATTATTACAAGGAATGAATAAAACGCATTTTAGGGGACAAAGATATTTGGCAAGATTTTTGGTCGCCAAAAGTCTCGAAATATCCCCGCTGGAAACCCATTTCGCAGTTAGGTTTTCGATTTTCTGGCGTAAAATTAATCGATGACTTCATTGTTTTTTATTTTATTATTATTATTATTATTGTAATTATTATCGATTTTTAAATTCATTTATCGATTACTTGTATTTATTTGTTTAGTATTATTTATGTATATATTTATCGTTTTTTATCAATGACGAAACAATTCATTTCTATAAAAAATTTATTCGTAGCTTTACTTGACTTTTATAGTTAAAGTTTTTTGCAAAGGATTACCATGGTAACAAACAGGGTGATTATAATTAAAGCCCCACTTTCAAAATGCTGTAAAAAAACCTCTCAATGAGTTCAAATTTGAACTGAAGATACTTGAAGAAGGGGGAAACGGTATGACTTAAAAAAAAAAAAGTTTCCATCGATTTTTCCCATTTAAATCGGGTATGACCATGCTGTGGTGGAGGGCTCTCCACTCACAGTGTCACAACTGTTGAATGACTCGGAAGTCATTTTTTTCCTTCAAAAAAATCGAAACAATCCAGCACATTGAACGCAATAGAGCTGGGTTGAATGTTAAATACGCCGTCATGTCAATTCGATTCAAAATATCACTGGCAGCTGAATTCACTTTTTTAGATCACAGCTCCCTCTAATAATGCATTTTAGAACATTTTTTTAATGCCTTATTGTTTCACCCTCCTTCAAGTATCTTCAATTCAAATGTGAACTTATTGACGAGTGGTTCTTTTTTTTACAACATTTTGAAAGTGGGACTTTAATTACATCTTACACCTATAATCACCCTGCATATTTGCCCTTTAACTGCGATTTTGTGGATTCCAAGTTTAATCCATTCTAGGCCCTTACCTTTCCGTCACTGGTGACTGCGGCGAAAAGAGAAGAGGAAAATGGCGCCCAAGTCACATCTTTCACTTCATTCAGCAAATCGAATGTGAAAACAGATTCTCTAAAAAAGAATACATCATTCGAAAACTCAACAAAAACAAAACAAATGAAAGCACACAAAATTCTCTGTATACTTGAGAACATTAGTTTACAATTAACTAATGGAGGATATTTTAAAATGTTTTCACTTGTCTTGTATACTGTTATTAATTTGCACAGAATTTTAAAAAAAAAATATGAATCATTCATTGGGTCACGTGTTCATTCTTTGGCTGAACTTATGAATAGTGTTGTGGTTATGCAATTAGTGTTATATTACATGCCATTAGTGTTTTGTATTAAAGAGAACAACCTGTCACTCAAATCTGCAGTTATTCGGTATCACGATAGATAGCAGTTAGTATAAAATAGATAGCAGTTATTGGGTATCATGTACAATGACACCACATGAAATGAGCGATTGTCTGAGCGGCCTTCACAGGTCGAAACAATTACAGAGGGAATATGGACTAAACCATGAGTTGTTGCCTCGTGATGGGCGACAGATCATGGGCTGAGAAAATGTCTACTCCAATAAGAAGTGATGGAAGCTGACCCCCCTCTTGATGGATTTTCTTAAAGGATGTTTTTTGGAGAAGGAGGGAGAAAACTCAGTGGCGAGTCAACAAGAAGTGATCTTTTCTTTTTTTTTTTCTGTGGAGGGTTTAACAGGTAGGAGATTTCTCCTCTTTAAAAGTAAGTCTTTTGTGGTTTTATCTATCACGCCATGTGATAATAAGGACTCAACCGCAGACCACGTGTTTTGAGATTCGTCGTAGACTCGAGAACTCTGAAAATTTCCGTCCTTGGAGTGAACTGCACTTGTGAATCAAATTATCTTTAATTTTCATTTTTTTTTTATGTAAATAGAGTTCTGTATATATATTTAATGTTTGTAAATAAAAATGAAAGTGTTTCCATGAACCTGAAAAAAATCTCGTCAAAAAACAGGTATAAGTCTAGTATAGGACGAGATGTTACAGGAGGGAAAAAAAAATTTAAATATGGAAAACGTTTCTTAAATGTTTGCTTAATATACATCTAAAGCAACAGGTTATAAAATGCAAACCCTATGGTGAGAAACCAATTAGAATTTATGTAATTCTCCAATAATATTAAAATTGAAATAATAGAAATGATGCAAAATATCAATCTTGTTGGAAATGAACTGAATTTCAGTTCTTTACTTGAGCGTGTGGTCCCATATGCGTATGGTCCAGTCGGCGCTGCACGAGAGGAACACCCTGGGATGGTAAGGGTTCCAGTGGACGTTGTACACGATGTTGCTGTGGTCCTTGTAGACGTCCAGGTGCTGGGCGGTCGAGAGGTTGGAGCACTTGTGGATGAACCCGTTCTCGGTGCCGATCAGAAAGAGGTCGCTGCAGTCGGGATTGAAGGAGATGGACGTGCCGCAACCTGAAAACAGAAGAGAAATGACACTTTGTAGTGTGTTTATATGAGTTTTCATTTCTGTGATTCATGTACTATAGGTAGGGTTTTTGAGATTTTTATGAACCCAACAAACACTGTATGGACAAATTATAAGACAAACGACTGAAGTGAAAACATCTATAAGAATCAGTTCTTATGGGTAATCGGTTAAGTATTTAAGCGTCAAGCTTTCATGTTACTACTACTACTACTACTACTACTACTACTACGCTACACCACATCCCTGTGTCTAGATCTGAGTTGCACCTTTAAAGTTTGGGAATGATGTGGGTGAGAGAGAAGTCTGATTGGGCTCTGTGACGCAAGTGGGCCAGTGTATGGGACGGCCGTTTTGTTTTGAAAAGTGATTGCAGTAGGTAGAGAGACTCAAGATGAATCAATAAGTTATGTGCGGGTAGACAACATGAGTACAGAGGTCGAATTTCCACCAATGGATCACTTACACTTGGGAACACACCATCCACTACACCTTTTCCAGAAATCGCAGTAACTTGCAGTGCAGCATTTATGGGGCCTGATGGTCGAGTGGCTAGCGCTCGGTATCACAGGTTTCGGCGGTTCCAATCTCGGCGGTGCCATGGATGCATGTAGAACTTCGGAATTCACTTTAAGTCCTAGGTTCCGGCCTCGTATGACCGTAGAGCGTCACAGAGTTCAGTCAGACTTCTTCTTACCCACATCGTTCCCAAACTGTAAAGGGCAACTCAGCTCTAGGCACAGTGGTGTGGTGTAGTAGTAGTAGTAACATTTATGTAGTTTACTTTAATTACCATAGGTTCATTGTGCACACGCTAACAGTGTGGCATCTTTCTCTTTCAATACATGCCTACACTTATCCTTCCATCCTTTATTTTCCTTATTTCACCCTCTCCGTTTTTCTCCTCGCCCTGCCTTTGCCCATCCGCTTGCAGACCATAGAGTAGTAATAAATTAAGAAATCTTAAGTATAAGTCTTTAAGAAGTCTTAATAAGTCTATGGCCTTAATTGAGTAGTAAGACCATAGAACAATAATTAAATAGAGAGCGCTCTCCTATTCTAAAAGAACAAAAAGATAGGGCTACCCTATCTCGTCTTTTTCGTACTAGAGTTGGCGCTGCATCGCCTCTTGGCTACTTTTCACTGCCAGCATTAATTTAGGGAAATGTAAACGTCTTGCGAAGCGATTCTGAAAGTCATCTTTTATATAATAATGTGCTTACTAAAGATAAATACTAGATATGTTTTGATTAACATTTTGATCCTTTCGTATGAAATACAATAAAACATTACTAATAGAGTAATTGGAGTTTTCCGTGATTTTTTTACATGATAAAAAAAAATTAATAATTTTTGAAAATACAATAATTTTGCGATATGCTTTACTTTATACAAAATTACTCATCTTTTTTTTTTATGTTGAGCTTCGTAGGCCACTTGAATATGCCCCGTGTAGTCCACCGACAGATGCTAATGAAGGGCATTGAACATCCATGAGGAATTTTAGGGTTGATAATTGAGCATTTGGCTGTCATGTGGAAGTAAACCCAGAAAACTCCCATAAAACAACCTGCCTGCCAACTCTGTTGTAATCACCATCGAATCTCTTCTTTCTGGATGTCACCGCAACCGACACCGCATTCCAACATGCACGCTAGCTGAGCATGTTATCACTAGCAATCAGTTTTATGCTCCAGTTCTTCCAATAAATAGATAAGTAGAAAAAAATACCCAAACTTTAGTTTTGTTCTCTATATTTCACATTTCACTTTTTATAAAGTTTTTCGATAAAGGAAGTCAGCTTACATTTTTGATGCTGTTATGGTCGAAGAATAAAACACATAGCACAATAATGGACTGTAAAAACACGTCTTTCTTATTTGAAAACCAAACGCACTCTGCTGGCGTCACATTTATTTCTCCCTCCAGCCAGCTCACCCCACGCAGACAGCTGTTTACATTATCAGGCGATCCAATTCGATTTTTTTACATATTATGCACGTAGAGTTATTTATCCATGAGGCAACAGATGCCGTACATTGATTAGAAAAGTACCCGAACTCGAGAAACTCCCACAACACAGCCTAACTGCCGACGCCGTCGTCTTAGATTCTGATTGCAGTAAATGCCACCAGAGGATTCTAATCTGAGACCTCCTGTATCCTAATTGAGAACATTACCACTGTGCTACCTATTTCTGTAAATTATTTTGCAATGCATCCAGAGATTCTTGGAATACAATGTGGTTTTTTTTTTTTCCCCATATCAAACTGTAGCGATATCCACCATAAGAACTCTAGCAGCCCAATAAAATTTGTCTCGGTTACAGTTGTCAGAATGAAAAGTCATAAAATCAGGTGCAGTGCATTTTATCAGATGTAAGAAGTCCACGGCTTCACCCGACGAGCACAGACATCATGAGTAGCTGCACCCATGCGATGCAAGTGTTTATGAAGAAAATCGTGTCCTGTCGAGAGTCGGAGATTTGCTGTAAAAATTGCACGGGGCAGGTCCATTGGGATGGGGGAGGAAGCAAGTATGTTCCACGTTTTATAAGTTGAAAGGTGGTCGGGTCTGTCTATTTTCTGTCTGTTTTACGGGTCTGTCTATTTTCTCCTTTACCTCAGAACTGAATGGATGATAGGATAAAGGAAATTGTTGCCGTGGTAACTTGTGTTACTCGGGTCCGTAGCATACTTCAAGCTATAAGTGCCTTCTGTGTAGTGCTATATGAGTAACAGCGTTCATCAGTGCAGTCCGATTAAAAATTATGTCTGGAATGCAATGTACGTGAGCACTTACTCATTGATTCAACATTATTTTTTTCCGGCGTCTCAGTCGTCATGTCGTTTTGGCGCAAGTTGATGACTTCCGACGGAATAAGCTCGGACTGGAAATACAAAATAAATAAATAAAAATAAAATAAAAAAATAAAAATAAATAAAATAAAAAAAAAAGGATGTAAATATAATTACTAAAAGTTTTACATTGCTGTAAATATAATTACTTATTTATTAGAAATACTTTATGAGTGAAACTTTTAAAGAAAAATTCAACATAATATACTTTTAATCACGGGGTAGCCAACCCAAATGATCTTTGGAAATGCATCCTAACTCCTGCGGGCCATCTATAAAATTATACATCCCCCCTATTAGATTGAGACCCACTAAAGACATTTTTTGGGAGTGAAAAAGGGAAATAGAATGAGTTATTATTATTTTTGCGCTGACTATTATTCTTACACGTAAACATAGATAATATAAAAGTAATGATACTCCATGCACATTGTAAAAAGAAATATATCACACTCAAAATGAAATATGAAAAATATATAAATATAAATGAAATAAAAAAAGATGAAATCATTATAAAAGTATTTATTTGACGAGTGCGCTATGTGTTTCTCCGCTCTTTTACTTGGCATCCTAAACGCATATTCTAAAGAAATATATAAAACTAAAATTAAATATAAAAAATAATAAATATAAACAAAATCATTATAGAAGTATTTATTTGACTAGTGCTATATTTGTTTCTTATCATACACATTTTCCCATAGCTTTTGCAAATCGATCTCCATTTGAGTATTGGCACATGGTAATGAGCGTAGCAGGTGAGCGCCCGTTATGTTTGAGCGCGTTTTTTGTTGGGTCCATTTCATTTTAGAAAAAAAAAATACTATTCGCGGGTGTAAATTGAACCAAAAGCGCTAACAACTTTTCGTGCCAAATTTCTCAAAATGGAAAATTTCTCTTTAGAGACGTAAGTGTTATAAAAATCTATTTTTGATTCTGATATTTCAAAAAAAGTGTTTTAATTCAATATTGCATTGTGAGTCAGCCAGTTCCATTTGGAGATATTCTAAGACCGACTCGATTTCAACATGGAAAGAGATGAATATATTTCAAAATATTTTGTTGCATTTGTATAACTCTAAATTATTGAATTGGCTTTCAAAAGCAACTGTAAGTTTTCTTATTTCTTTTCCATATTTGATATATATTATTTTAAAATCAAAGTTAATTTTTTTCTCATCATTTCGACAGTTCATTTTTGAATATATATATATATGCACGCATAATGTATTTTTTTAATACATTGATTTCACTACCTTGGCCATTTTAAATTAAATATATTTTGTAAAAGTGTGATAAATCTCACGTGCCGAA
This sequence comes from Caerostris extrusa, assembly GCA_021605095.1. Taxonomy (NCBI): domain Eukaryota; kingdom Metazoa; phylum Arthropoda; class Arachnida; order Araneae; family Araneidae; genus Caerostris; species Caerostris extrusa. The sequence continues at coordinate 24,189 of BPLR01019718.1, read as the reverse complement.
AAATTGTTCAAGGCGGGCCGCATGCGGCCAGGCTCCGCGGGTTAGCCACTCCTGCTTTTAATAATGACATTAATTACCATACCTAAAAACATAATTCAATTTAGAGACTATTTCTATTTTTCTTACTATCCTTTAAGACATATGTTTAGGACTAACAGCATTGTAATGTTTTTAATTCAAAACAAATTAAAAAAAGAATGTTTTTTTAAGTCAAAATGAAAAATCTAGTCTAGAATGATGTGTTTGTAAATATTAATAAAAAAAACCACCTACTTTGGCAAGTAACCAATTGATAACTCTGCAATCGGCTGATATCGAACAGAAGTTGTGTTGACCATCAATATTATCTGGAAGCCATTTCACCTAAACAATTGAAATGTATCATACTTGAGTAGGCTAAAAGTAGTTTTAAATTTATACTTATATTCATATTCATATTTTATCTTTATTACTTATATTTATATACCTAAGTGCATAGGCATATTTGTATAGGATAAATGAATTTTCAGTTTTATGTTTATATTCAAGTTTACATTTAATATTCATATTCATATTCATATTCATATTTGCATTATTAAATTTATTTTTGATTTCATACATACTATTGTGCCCAAAAAGTAAGAACAATTTAAATTTTTTTTTTCAAAAGCTCTTTATTCTTCCAAATTTATTTAATCGCCGTCAAAGTAATCCCCTCCGGACACAATGCATTTAAGCCAACTTTTTTTCCTCTATCCTCAATGCATGCTAAAAGTCGTTGACCGGGATGGCCTTCAAAGCGTGCAGCGATTCACATTGAAACTCATCAATCGACTCAAAACGGTGGCTCCGGAGTGCCTTTTGAGTTTAGAGAATAGCTAGAAGTCGTACGGTGCTAAATCAGGTGAATACAATGGTTGTGGAATGATATGGGTTTCATTTTTGGTGAAAAAGTCACGAAGGATTCACTGCAGTGTGAGCTGGCGCATTATCGTGATGCAAAAACCAAGAGTTGTCTTTCCCTAAATGAGGCCTCTTTTTGCGAATAGCTTCATGCAAGCGACGCATTAAACTCAAATAATATTCCTTGTTGACAGTTTGGAATCAAGACAGCAATCTTAGTGAAGTCGGTCTCACACACCACAAGAAGTCAAAAATTCAGTGTTTTCGGTACCAATCAAGATTTGATGCGTTTGAGGCCCAAAACATCTTTTAAAATGGAATGGACCGATCCTTTTGAAATTCCAATATATAGCAAGATCTCTAATTGTTGACGGTTTGCAAAAAAAACCGTTAAGCTTTTGGACGTGAGCTTCGTCGGTTGAGGTGGAGGGTCGACCAGAGGGCTCTTCGGCTTCAACGTGTTCTCTGTTTTCTTTGGACTGTTTATACCACTTGTAAACGTTTCTTTCCGATATAGGCACTCGAATATTCATTTCGCAAACAAAATTTATTGCAAGTACTTTGCTCAATTGGCCTTCAGACATTTTAAAATTCACCAAAATCCCTTTTAGAGTCAAATTCCATATGCCGGGGAAATTTAAATTGAAAATTTGTTTTACTTTTTGGGCAAAGGGGGTGGTCATTTTTATACATGAAAGTACTTAATTTCAAAAATGCTAAAATATTTTGTATTTTTGATTCAGTTGAAATGTGATTTCAAATTAAATTCGAGGAACATTGATTAATATGTCCTTTACGTATGAACTAAAAACATAAATTTTATCCTAAATGTCAACTACTGGAATTAAGGCAGAAATAATTAAGAGAGCAAGAATGGGTCACACACAAAAAGAAAGAACAAGCAGAACAGAGCAATGGCAACTGCAAGACATTTAAGTAGGTCCTCCTTGCTTCCCAATGCAACTGAGTTCTTCTGCATCTGAATGTTGCTGAACTTCCCTACTCAGTCATGGACATTTCAAAAGATGTTCTGAATTCATTGTCCGAGGCGAGGACACCTGTCCTGTTTAGGTGTTCCGCAAGACAATCGTGTCCGGGTCTTAATCGAAGGTTGACAACCACCTCTTTACGTGGTCTAGTGTTAAAGAATTTCTAGCTGTCTTGAATAGTATGCCACTTTTTGCCTTCAGATTTAGTTAATTAATTATTTAATTATAATAGTTTAATTATTCCTGAATTTCGATCAACAAAGTTTTATATTTAAAAAATAGACGAACTATATTAATTTTTTGTAGTAACTGTTGACTATAACCAGAAGATTATTAGTTAAGGTAATTAGTACTGAATTCATCAGAATCTTTTCCGAAGAATAAATAAAATTGAAAAATTTAGTTTAATTGATTGGATTTATACAAACATCTCCTGTCTCAAAATCTGCCAGTAGGCAGATGGCCTTTGCCCACCATGGAAGAAGAAGAAGAGGAATAATTAGTTTTGTACTATTAGATACAAATTAGATTTCTTTTCAAGAGAAAAACATGGTAATTTATACCTGATTCACGATATCATTGTGTTCGAGCTTTATCGTTTTGTTGATGGCAATTGGAGAATGAGCGTTTCGTCTCAGATCGTAAACTGCAACCGTGCCGTCAGCGAATCCCACGGCCAGCAGGTAGGAGCGCTCCCTGTTGAACTCGACGCAGTAGACCCCGACTTGCAGGGGATCACCTTCTCGGGGTAGGAGGGACACTTCAGACTGAACACGCAGACGCAGCCTTGCTGATGCCGCTTCGTCAAGTCATCTGGATGAAATGCAAAACGAAAAGTTGTCCGTGTTAAAGATGTGGACACAAATAGGGTACAGCATCATATAAAAACATGATCAGATAATGTTAAGGGAAAGTGCAGTCCTTACATGTTCCGAATGCAACAGCAAACATGTCGGGGTAGAAGCTGTTCCAACTCAGCCCTGTCACCGGCATCCCCTTCATGGGCTGGTGACTGAACTTCCACAGCGCCAGCAAGGAGCCCAGACCTTTGTCCTTGAACTCGTCGCTGGGCGTATCGTAGAAGCTGAAATCTGAAAAGGGTTTGGAAATCTTTTATTAAGAACCACAATTCAAACAAATGGTTGGGTTAGTCTTGAAACAGAAATTTTATGAATGGTTTCACATTCGTACTTTTTTTTATTACCAATGGCAAGAGAAAATGACAAACTTTTACGAGATCAAAACAGTGTAAGACATACATAAGAAAAATGAAAAAATAAGAGAAAAAAGTGAATGTCTAATCTGCAAAGTTCTAGCACTCCTATATCTTTTCACGTCCAAGTCCCCATGAAAGTCGCTGTCTGGTGGCCAAGTGGCTAACACTCTGGCCTGTGGTATCACAGAATTCCAGCGGTGCCATGGATGTTTGCGAGTGGTTAGGAATCCCCTTTAAATTGTAGGTCCCGGCCTGTTTAGCCCTCATGTGCACAATATGACCGTAGGGCAACAAACCAAACCGCATGTAAGTCCGCGCGTCCTGTTATATGATGCCGTTCCATGACCTCGTCTTTCCCTAAAAGCGGGCTATTTGGACTGTGAAAAATGCCAATGCGGTGCAGATGGCTCTCCAAACAATCATGGCCCATCGCAAGTCTAAATTCTCCGACAGCGTTTTCACGAGTTGGTCCGAAATACCCTATTCCAAAATTTGCCTCCAACTCCTCGAGTAGATACAATCAGTGAGTAATGCTTTCCATCTAAATTAACATTTCATTTTTGATATAAAGTTTCATGACATGAAAAGAGTTGCAAACATTAACTGTTGGACTATCATATGCGTACGCATCTTGATCATTTTCTCACGAAGTATATCTGAAGGCAGATATGGGGAATCTTTTCTGGAGCAATTGGAGTCGGTTTAAAAATCTGATTCTTTCATAAAAATAATTTTTATTCTTCAAAAAAAATTCTAAGATTTAATGTTAAGGCTATTCAATTGTCTTCCAATAATATAACCTCTCAAAAAGACAGTAACTGATTTACCAGTAAACCAAGTAAACGTTGACAGATTTTTCTCAGCATTGATTCTTATTAAAAGCTATTTTTGAATCCACAAAAAATGAAAATCTTATAGAAGTTATTTTATTATTAAGACCAAGTAAGATTTAATGTATTGCAAATAGAGTATCTTTTTCTAAGCAGTTGTCCTGTGTAGTTTGAAATCCGTTTATTTTGTCAAAAGATTAGAACTTCCTACATATGTTTAGAAAAGTGGGTTGTCGAACTCCTTTGAATGCCAATACCTTCGAGAATTAATAAACTTTTTATCGATCTAGGGTGGCGTGTGGCATCCTGTGAGTCCCGATGAAGACCGTCTGGAGAATGCAGAGGAACCTGATGCAATCAAACATCCAGGAGAGGCTGAAAGCTTTAACAAATTATAATGTTCAACTATATGGCCATGTATAATAAACAAAGTAAATACGTCGATATGTACATGGATCTATTTGTTTTATCAACAAGCATCCTTAAGAAATAAGAGGTGTTTTTCTTTTCCAATATGCTCTACATGGATTCTAAAACTGGAGGGATTCTCTAAACTTTCTATTTATTTTGTCATCTTCATCAACGAGCAAGCCTCCCTAAGAAATAAGAGTTTGTCTAATATGTTCTATATGGATTCGATACAACAGGGTTCAACAGAGATTCTTCATCGCGACCGACGGCTTTAAAATCAATAATAAAAATATATTTTATATTGCAAAGAAGTAGTCATCAATTGTTGCGTAGTATGGGGACTCACCTATGTTGACATCTGAGAGCAAATTTTGATCAATCATTCGTTCACAGAAACGAAAAATCGTCTCTGGCTCTCTGGATTCTGCGTCTGAAAGAAGGAATGTTCGATCAATTCTTTAAATCGATATTTGTCTGACAAAAATAAATGCATAGTTTCATCACCTGTTGTCCTTTTCTGGAACTTTTTCTGACGGCTTTGTTTGATGTGTCTTCAACGTTGCGCTGCCTGCGATCCTGGAGCAAAAAGCAAACCTTCAGAACAAGATTGATTGCAATACAAAAAGTATGCTTTCATGTGTAAGTAAAAAAATATAAACAATTTTTGGTTATTTTTTTCTTACTGCAACAGGAAGAAAACTTAGCAGATTCTGCTATTTGTCAAGGAATTCCATAAAATCCAAAAGAAATTAGTAAATCAAAGGATATCAATTATAACAACCAGATGATTGTGAGGGGACAACGCGTAGATATCTCACTTCATCCTCTTGTTCATGAAACCCTTATTGGACAGGTCTCGTTGCATGAATAGGATGATTCGTCTGACCATATTACCGTCTTCCACTTATCAATCAACCAGATTTTATGGCTGTGGCACCACTGTAGACGACATTTTACATTAACAGACGTGACATGGGAATTGCTGTTTTGCTGTAAATGTCATGTTTATGAAGATGCCTCCTAACCTTAATATTGACACTGGAGAACCCTAATGCTGACTGAGCTCTGCGGTCTCTTTGACTGCAGTTGTTCACGTTTTTGAGACATCCCAATCCACTTCAATACCTGTTTGTCCCTTTCACTCAGCTTTTCATTCCGTCCTTTATATGGTTTCGCCGTACTTGTTTTGTCGTGCAGTGTGTACGCTGTCATGACTTTAGACAGGGGTCTCCAAACTTTCCAGCCTTAGTGCCAAACTGTTTACTCCAGTAAGTACCGAGGGCCAAAACCGTTTTCATTTTTCTGACATTATCTATAATTTCTAGACTAGTCGCCGAGTACAAACGCGCTCTGAGTACAAAACGCTTGCTAACTACAAATTACTGTCAGTGAAAAATCACAATTACATAAATTTCATTAGTATTTTTTACAAGTGGAAACCCTGCGGTTTCATTCGCGTTAATTTAGCTTTTTCGTTCCTGAGGGATTTCAGGATTAAAATTGTATGTTTGATTCAGGATATATACATTCCAAACATCGATATACATACATATACGATACTCTTTATCCCAACATAACTAACCAAGGGTAACCGCGGTATGTTCACCAGTTTATAATGTTAGTGCAATTCATTTCAATTATTTGTTAGTTGTTATGCTTAAGTTAAATTTTCTGCGTATTATGCTTGTCATTAAGCTTTACCTAGCAAGTCAATAAAACCGAGTTATTATCATTCTGTTTTTTTTTATCCAACTTATTACAGCAACAATAAGCTATTCGTTGTCGCGGGCCGGATTTGGCCTGCGGGCCGTAGTTTGGAGACTCCTGTTCTAGAAGCGCCTAAAAGCTTGGATATTTCAGTCAAATTTGATGTAGCTATTCGGGCTGGCACAATTTGGCCTCTTTGAAAGTCTGTGAGGTCCGATATTTTACGCTTTTGTCAAAAATCCAAGATGTATACAATTTCACTAAGCCATACTACCATGATATATACATTTTTTATTATAAAACACCTAGTAGCTAAAGTAGCATTTTAATGCTTAAGTCTGAAATGCATTATTCACACGTGTTTTCATTATTTTGGTAACCACCTATACATTAAACATTCAATCTATAAGATAAAACTATTTATTGTGCTGGAGGCGTCATGGGCACATTTGAATATTTAATGCTTTAGAATTGTTTAATAATTTAAGGACAAAAATATTTAATTCATTGTTAATTGATGAACATTTTCATTCATTGTTAAACATTTACCATTGCAAACTGGAAAAGCAAAATTATAGTTTAACAAGTTGTCGTGCCGACGATTGACCAGTGCACAAAAATAAATATTAAGGAGCAAAAGGATTAAGATTACTAAATTAAGTTTTTTTAAAAAATGAAATGATACTACAAGTAGTAGTCAAAAAGCATAAATACAGAGAAAATTTCAAACGTAATAAAAACAAGTAATATAAAAAAAATGTAAAGTCAATTCCTACTTTTTTTACACTCTATTGCAGAAAGTCCTTTATAACTAATTTTCATTCATTTTTTTTTTGTTTATCTGACGCCATCTATGGGTATATATATGCAACTTAAATATAAAATAAAACTAAAATTAATTAATTAAATCTAATTACTGAATTAATATTTGAAAAAACTGCTTTAACATCCAGTGTTATCCACTGCAAGTTCAAAAGATATGTATTTGAACTCGAGTGGATGACTAAAAAGTATTTTATGATCGATTAAAAATTTGAACAAGATATATAGAGGGAGAGTGTGAGCTAATATAAGGAATTGAATAAATATTAAGGAGCAAAAAGATTAAGATTACTTCTTTTCCAAATATGCCTGGAATATGTCAGCAGGCGAGACTGTGCCGTCGAAAACAATTTGAGGTAGAGGTTCCGTTTGAGTTTCTTTGTCCTGCACGTAAAAAGATTATTTTACGATTATGATATTTCAATAACATAAATATGCAAAGAAATCTTCAAACATGATCATTAATGTTTTGATTTTTAAACACATTTATCAAAATATACTGTTTGATAAAAGACCTTTAAAAATACATTCAAATCTGTTTTTAGGCGTTTCTCTTTTTGTGCTGTATATATATAAAAATTCCATCCAATGCATATAAAGAGTAAAAATTAATAAAAATATGTATTTTAAAAAGAAAACAACAGATGGCTGTCAAAACAAAAAACAAATCAAAAAAGATGGCCAGTCCGATATTATATTATGCCATTACCAAGGATTTTATTAGATGCAAGACAGCAGTATCTTCATGTGACGAAACTGTTTTTGAGCCACAATTCTACGAAGCACTTGATCACAATTCCACGAAGCACTTGATCACAATTCCACGAAGCACTTGATCACAATTCCACGAAGTACTTGATCACAATTCCACGAAGTACTTGATCACAATTCCATGAAGTACTTGATCACAATTCCACGAAGTATTTGATCACAATTCCACGAAGCATTTGATCATAATTCCACGAAGTACTTCATCACAATTCCACGAAGTGCTTGATCACAATTCCACGAAGTGCTTGATCACAATTCCACGAAGTACTTGACCACAATGAATAGTTTGAACCGCACATTTTGGAATATGTATAGAAGTAAATAAAACATTTAAAAATAATCCGGTATTTCCAATATTTCCTTGTTTTGGAATTTGAAATTTGGGTCGATGAACTTCTAAACCAATCGAAACAAAGGAATATTAAACATTTATTGAACCCACTTACCACGTGCAGGAGGTTGAGTGTCTGAGTGGCTCTGTCGCAATAGTTGAATTTATTTTTCGCTTGGTGTCCAGTTCTTCGACGCTCTCTACATGTCTGTTGGAATCTGAGGAACAGCAAACAATAAGCAACAGCATACAATTCTCGAAAGGATATTTTATTTCTGTTTCTGCTTAATATACTTTAAAATGCTGTAAAGGATTTAAATCACTAAATAGTGTTATAATTAGTCACATAAAAAATATATAAATCAGCTCATTAACATGCTATAATATAATATGCTAAAAATAAAACTTTTTCATTAAAAAAAAATATTAAAATGTAAAAAATAATAAAGTTATATCAATTACTGTTTTTCGTAAAATTTATTTAAAAAAAAATCAATCTGGAGAAGATACTTATATAATAATAATTTTTAAATGATTATGTGATTACTTATTAAATAATGATTTTTAATGTGTTTTGGTATCATCCATTTTTAATGTAATAATAGTTTTTGTTCTTATATGTATTCTGTGAAACAAAATATCCGAAATTGTTAAATAAAACAAAAAAAATCAATTTTTTCACCAAAAGTATTTTTCTACAAACTAATTTCGAATTGTTATTGTTGCTAATCCCCTTGATGCAAGAAGGCCTACACCAGGTCCAAAGGACCCCGTCGCAGGCGACTGGTACATGGCTAAGGGTAATATGCAGCTTCACTTTTTAGCGAGAAACCACGAGGGCTGAAGATAGACTCAACCTCAAAATAGCACTCTACAGTCATATGAGACCGATAACTACGGTTTAAAGTGGATTCCGAACCACTCATAAACATCCATGGCTCGATGACCCGAACCTGTGGCACCGAGAGCTAAACACTCGGCCATTCAGGCCCCAGTTTCAAATTGCTACCCTTACTTTGTATATTATCTTATTTTCTATGTGTTTCAATATCTTTTACTAGCAAGAGACTTTAAAAACTCATGAATTCAGAAAAATTTATTCGATTTTTTTTTTTAATTCATTTTATATATTTATAAATTTATTCAGAATAGTCATTATTTAAGGTGGAGTCCGTAAAAGTTTGGCAAATCGTGTCCTCAGCGACCTGTTTCTTTTGGGACAAAACTGTGCACTTTCAGAACCAGTCGAGAGACGACCATGCCCAAAATGCAACTCATAATTTTATGAACGCACTTAAAAGATGCGTTCATCCCTTTGGCCCACTCTCTAAGGCTCTTGGGACGATTGTGGACCACCCACTTCTTGATTTTGTCGATGTTTTCATCGATCGTAGCAATTGAAAATCGATCAGAACGAGGCAACTCAAACTACTACTACTCGGACTTACTTCTATGAATGTTCTATACCATTCATAAGTTTGTGTTTTTTGACATGCACGATTCACCGTAGGTCATCTGCATCATTTTTAGACATTCGGCATTAGAAATTTCGTTCAGGGAAATTTAAGGGAAACGCATTCTCTATTCTACTAATTTTACCCTTGAAAAAATTGCATTCGAAATATTTTAGCATTTTTCGCATGAGAAGAGATTTAGAATTGAATTTCTGTTCCCATGGGAAAGGAATGTATATTTTTTGTCAAATGCATAATAACAACATATCACTCAAATCTGACAGCAGATAGCAGCGTCATGGATGTTTATACTACGTGCAACTAGTGTTTTGTGCTAGTTGTTCTCATAACAACTTGTCACTCGAATATGACAGCAGATTGTCATTGTCATGGATAATGAGATCTCATGAAATGAGCGATTGCCTGTGCGGCCATTGTACTATGTGCCACTGCATCGGGATTGGTGACAGACCATGGGCTGAAGAAGTGTCCACTCCAATGAGAAGTGAGGGAAGCTGACCCCCACCCCTCCAGTGCTCTTGGCGGATTTTCTTAAAAGGAGGTTTTTGGAGAAGAAAAAGAGAGAGTTCTGCGACGAGTCGACAAGAAGTGTTCTTTTTCTGAAAGTGATTAAACAAGTCACAGTTTTTGCCTGCTTACAAAGTGAGCCCCATGTTGTTTTGTGTATTCCGCCATGTGATTAAGATCTGCCGCAGACCTATTCCATTAGATTCATCGTAGTCTGGAGAACTTTGAAAATCGCCGTCCTTGGAGTGAACTGCACTTGTGAATCCACTTGAAATCTTTAATTTTCATTTTTTTTATTGTTAATAATAATTTGTAATAACCCAGAGTTCTGTATATACAAATACAAACATATATTTTACACGCTTGTTTTAAATTATAAATTCAGGATACTTTTCAAACAAAATGTATATTTAAAGAAATTTTATTCTTACTTAAATTAAATAAATTTTTTGTAAGTTATTTTGTATTTAAATTATAATAATTTTTAACTTAAGAATTACACTATTGAGAGTGAGAAAAAAATTTATAAGTCAATTTTTTAAAAAAAAAAAGATATTGGTAAACATACCTTTCAAATCCACTGGCGGGGCTTTTCTTTTATGCTACCCTTCTGTTCATAAAAAACTATGGCCCTGTTACGATTCTGCAAAGGCTTAAATTCTCTGTCCTGAATGAAATAAGTCATGATAAATCAAATTACAAAATGAAATAATTCTCTTATAAATCAACTTGATAAAAATTTGACTGGAATTTAATAGCTATGAAATATGTCTTACTTTATAGCTGAATTCAACGGCACTTTCTACAAAGTAAGGATTACTTGTTGTTAACACTGTGGCAACATCTCGGTCGAGTTCCTGTGTGAGACGTTAACAAAAAAGATCATTATTGATATTTTGTGACTATTTTTTTTTTCTTTCTAATGCAGCTGGCAAACACTTAGACAGCTTGATCTTGAATGCCTTAAGGCAAGCGCTGCACAGACGTTACTCACTTTGTATGATCCAGGGGGCGCGTGTAACCTGAAGATAACCCACGGACGCGGAGTCACAATGTCCCCGCAACGCTCTACGATCCTATTAAACCGGGACCTACGGTTTAAAGTGGATTCCGAACCACTACAAACATCCATGGCAACGCCGGGATTCGAACCCGAAACCTGTGGTACCACTCGGCCATTCAGGACCCGATTTTGTGACTATAGAATAAAACCTTTTTCTTTTGGATTATTTATAAAATAACAGCTTGACAAGTGTCAAGAGTCACTTGTACTTGTCACTCATCATTTCAAGTCATAGATAAAAGAAATTCTAAGTAATTCTACCTAAATTTTAAGAAATTCTACACATTAATTGCATAATCAACCTGTTATAGTGTAGACCAGGGGTGGCCAACCGGCTGTCCGTCTTGAATATTTTTCCGGCCAGTGAGATTTTTCACACTTTTACAAAATATATTTAGTTTAGAATGGCCAAAGGGTGAAAACCAATGTATTAATAAAATACATTTATGTGTGCATCCTCTATTCAAAAATGAACTGTCGAAAGGATGAGAAAAAATTGAACTTTGATTTTAAAGTAATAGTCTTGCGAATATAGGACAGATATTGCTTGTTTTATTCATGAGTTTACAGTTATGAGTTCGCAGAAGAATTAAATTATATCCAGCGAACTTAACAAACAATGAGGAACTCATGAGGCGCTCGCATCTTGGAACACCTAATATAACAGGTTCTTTGTTTCACTTTAAGTACCTCAGTGACGTAGTGACCCTCCCTAGATATTGACAGTTGATTCTTTATAGCAGAGCATAACTATAGTATTAAAATCAATTATAATTAATTTCAAATATTTGTTTTATTTTAAATTCTAAAATAAAATTTGAATAATAAACTCTTGTAAACTCGGAAATAAATGTTGCTTTAATTAAAGATAAAAATTTATGTTAATCACAAAAAGCACGGGAAAAATTGTTTTACTCCTTATTTTGTCAAAATAGTCGGCCGCTATTTTTCCCTTTCTTTCATATTATAACAATACATAGTCTTTTTACATTGGTGGACCTCGTTTTCACTCAAGTATATCACAAAAAGGTCCAACAACGAGTTAAAGCGGGTTTCCACTGGGTACTAAAACCTTATGTCATAGAAAATCATTCAATCGAAAGCCTTTTTTTTTTTTTCATAATGCAACTGGCAATACAGAGACAGTTAATATATAAGCAAGAACTGCATCGACGTTACTCACTTAGCCCTATACCCAGAGGGCACGTGTAACTTGCGTTAATTGCGTTTCGGATATTTATGGATAAGTCTCGTATGAAAGAAAAACCCGCAAATAATCCTGACTTGGGTGCGAAACGCATATTCACGCTGCCTAAAACGTCATCGTTTCTGAAAGTAAGGATTGTGGATTCGAACCTACCTTCGCTGCCGTGGATTCGAACGTAATTTCTATGCCTTAGCAGCGCGGATTGTAACTGAATTGCTACAAACTGGAGGACAAGGCCACTAATTAGTATTAGTTTTTTAGTTGTTCTAATTCACCTGGAATTACATTGACAGTTCATACTTATTCCATAAGCAAGGGGCTAAACCGTTGTGACTCATTGAGCACTATCCAGGGGGCACGTGTAGCTTGAATATAGGCTACGGTCGCGAGTCACACTACCCCCACACCGCTCTGCAGTCCTATTAGACCGAGACCTACGGTTTAAAGTGGATTCCGATTCACAGCAAAAAATCCATGGAACCGCCGGAACTCGAACCCGAAACCTGTGGTACCGAGCGCCAGAGCGCTGGACACTCGGCCATCATCATGAAAGCATGATCATCTACCCCCTCAGGCTTTCGATTGGTTGTCATTCTTACGACATTAGTTTTTATTATCCGATGGAAATAGTTTCGCTTGAGGAAGTGACTCTTTCCGCGAAGTCTTTTATCACATCCCAATTGCAGATTATCGGGAAAATACCAGCTGGTAGTTTGATTGTCGATTGTTAAATGTGTAATAGACGCACAATCACCACCAAATCTTTTATTTTGAAACCTGTGATTGCAACTCACGCCACCAGCCAACTAGTAATTGGATGCTTTTACTGTTAGTAATTCTTCAACTGAAAATCAATTCAACAGGTTTATATGTGAAATTTTGGGGCCTGAATGGCCGAGTGGCTAGCGCTCTGGCGCTCGATACCACAGGTTTCAAGTTCGAGTCCCGGCGGTGCCATGGATATTTTGTAGTGGTTCGGAATCCACTTTAAGCCGTAGGTCCCGGTCTAACAGGATCGTATAGCGCTGCGGGGGCATTGTTACTCCGCGTCCGTGGCTTATCTTCAAGTTACATGCGCCCCCTGCGTAATGCAAAGTGAGTAACGTCTGTGCAGCGCTTGCCTTACGGCATCCAAGACCAAGTGTCTAAGTGTTGCCAGCTTCATTAGAAAGAAAAAAAAAATATGTGAAAATTTATATTCTGTAAAATAGAATTACTACTCACCTCAATGTCAAAAGGATATGGGACATCCTTTTGGATGCCGCCTGAAATAAAAGAAAAATTATCAGTTTTTCTATTTGTTAAAAATACTTCGTCATATATAACATATGTATACAAGGAGATGATGATTTGTGCTGGTGCAAAGCAGCCGCTAGCTTCTATCTTGAGTTGGAGTCCTTTGAAGTTATGAGATAATACATTGCAATATACAAGGAGAAAAGAATGCATTCAAATTATAAACAAATGCAAAAACTCACTTTTTACTCATTATTGAATAGCTTATGAATACAAAAATTCAACTAACAAACATGTTACCAGAAAGAAAATATTTTTATATGTACATTTTATATACAATCTTTGAGAGAAAAAGTATTATACGTCAGAATTTTTAAAGAAACTTGAAAAAAAACTGCAATGTAAAAATTTTATTTCATATTTGTATAAAGGATTTTTCATTATTTCGACAAAATGTATCAAAAAAGGAAAGTGTATTGTAATTAAAAAAAAAAAAGGTCGTTATTATAAAAAAGAATACTAACCAAGGAGAAATTTTAATAAAAAATTTTCAGTAATAAATTTTTCATAAAAGATTTAAAAATAGACTACAAACAGAGAATTGCTATTATTATTAAAAAAAAAAAATTTTTTTCTTTCATTCAAAGTGTACCTAAACAATTTTAAATGTTAAATATGTTATTTAAAAATTTTAGTATAATTTAAAAAAATATATAAATAAAATAATTGATATAAAAAATTTAAAATAAATAATTTAATTAATTAAAAAATTTAAATAAATAATGATACTCATTTAAATCATTAATTTTAATAATTAAAAATAAAAATAAGTACATAATAAAAAATTAATTAAAAAAAAATAAAACTATAATCAAAATTTTAAATATTATTACTAATATAAATAATTAATAAAATAATCAAGTAAAACAATTAATAAAATAATTCATTACCATAATTAGAAAATTATTATACTACCACTTTAATAATTATTAATAATTAAAAATTTTAAAATATAAACAAAGTTTATTATAATACTCTTCTAAATTCTGTGTGAGGAACTAATTTGGGGAATAATGCCATCCATCACTGCCATTGGTTTAACTAACTGCATTTACTATGGAAGTTAATAAGCTTTTATCCGATTATGTAGAAGACATTCGTATCTCATATTTGCATCTTTTTTTGAACACTCCGAGTTTTGGATTACCTCGTATCACACTGATCAACGATGAGAAAAGTATTGTTTCGAGAAATAAGCGTTTTCATACTTTATTTTGATACTTATTAAGGAAAATCTCCTATAATTTTATCACATATGTGTGTGACTAATCCTCAGTGTCCTGTAGAACGGGAAGGATATCCCATGAGTAGTCTGCTCATGGATGGAGGGTAAGGGGCAGCTCCTGTTGTGATGGACTCCCGTAGGTAAGTCTGACTTACAGTCCTATGAGACTGGGACCTACGGCTTAAAGTGGATTCCGAACCATTACAAACATCCATGGCACCGCCGGGACTCGAACCCGAAACCTGTGGCACTGAGAGCTAAACACTCGGTCATTTAGGCTCCATTTTAACACATATAGAAGTCAGAATTTAATATATTAAGGAGCCCAAAAACATCATCTATATGAGTTTTCAAAAGATATTCATTTAATTGTTAGAATAAACTTTTTTTTTTTTTAAGAAGAAAACAAGAAGAAGAGACAATCTTCATACTAATCACTCAAAAGCTTGAAAAGAAAAGCAAAAAACATATGGTCTTGCTGTATTTCATTGTTGACTGCTTACATTAACTTTCAGTCACTTTTTCCGAAATGATTCGATAGTCTGAATGATAATAGAAGCGAAGTATCGTGGGGACACCACGAATGCTCTGGCAAGGAATCAGAAGATTACAATTCGGATTCTAATGTGCTATCGGAAAGTTTAACATTATATTCCAATTTTTGTGATAAAAAATAAATAAAATAGTATAAAAACTTAGTCATCATAATTCTAACAATGAATAATTTCGATTTTAGAAAAAAAAAAAGTAATTTGTTCTGAAATCTAATGGTACAAGGGGAAAAAAAAAGGTTGATCATGAAGCCAGAAGGAGTCACATTTTACTCAATTTAAAAATTATGTTTGATTAAACTTTATTCAAAAAAATTGTGATACATGAAAATTTAAAAGAAAAATTAATTTATTTTTATTATTATTATTTTTAAAATTAAGATATATTTAGTTTCTTTAATTTCTATATTATATTTTAATATATAAATAGCAAACATATCTACAAAAAATAATTTTTATCCTAATTTAGAGTATAAATGTCGGTAAAATATTTGATTTATTTCTCGTATATGCGTTTTTAAATTTTTGAAAATTGTACAAAAATTAAGCGATTTAATCTTACTTATTTATTGTCTTTTCCTATAGAGGACATCAAATTTAATCACTAATATTTATATTTAGAAAATAACTATAAGTAATTCACCAACGACAAATCTAATTTAGATAATATTTGATATTTTAATTATAAATGATGTTAAATAATATCATAAACAAAGAATTATTATAAACGAAGTTAACAATTATATATACAAAGAATTCTTTATTTCGAATAAGCAATTAAAAGAATAAAAGAATGCTTTAATTTTAACAACAGTTCACACAATTTATTCAACAATTTTTATACAATTTTAAAAAGAATTAACTAATCTTCTTATTAATAAGAATAAAGAATCATTTGTTCATTATAAATAAATAATTCTTTATTCTAATAAAATTCATTATTTTTAATTTATTTATAAATAACGAATACTTTTTTTTTTCGTTTTAAATTCTAAACTTTATTTTAATTGAATTCTTTATTTCTCAAACCCATAAAATTCTAGTTATAAAATACTTGTTCAGAGAAATTACAAAAAAAAATTTTTGTGATAAATAAATTAAATTGTAAATATATGTGCTCCATTTTAATTCGGTCAAAAATAAAATGTTATAAAAATAAATAATTGCTTAGTTAAAAAAAAATAGCACAATTAAATATATTTTAAAAATTATTTTATTTAATAATAATCTAAATTTCCATCCTTTTATCAAACACAATTTAACGCATTAATAATAATAATAATTAATATATTTTCACTATTATAAATTTGAATTATTATAATTATTTTTAATGTAATTTATTTGAATTTAAATAATAAATGCTTAGTTAAAAAATAACACAATTAAATATATTTTCTGAATTATTTTATTTATTAGTAATCTAAATTTGCATACTTTCGTCAAACGCAATTTTCATCAATATTGTTATGTTTTTAAAATTATTATTATTATTATATTATGTTTACATTATTATAAATTTGAATAATTATGTTTTAATGTAATTTATTTTAATTCAGTTATAATAAAATATTATAAAAATAAATATAGGCTTAGTTAAAAAATAACACAACTAAATATATTTTCTGAATTATTTTATTTAAAAATAATCTAAATTTGCATCCTTTTATCAAACGCAATTTACATCATTATTATTACATATTACATTAATAAATAAAACTGTTTATGAAAAAATAAATTAAGATGATATAATTAATGTAATTATTAATTATTAATAATGATGTATATTACATGTTACATCATTATTGTTACATATTTATTACATTATTACATTTACATCATTATTATGTTTTTAAAATAATAATAATTATTATTATTATTATGTTTTCATTATTATAAATCTGAATTATTATAATTGTTATATTTTAATTTAATTTATTTTAATTCAATTATAATAAAATGTTATAAAAATAAATAAATACTTAGTTACAAAATAACACAATTAAATATAATTTATAAATTATTTTATTTAATAATAATCTAAATTTGCATCCCTTTATCAAGCGCAATTTACATCATTATTATTATGTTTTCATTATTATAAATTTAATTATTTTATTTTAATGCAATTTATTTGAATTTTGTATTTACTTCCGTAATATTAATATTATCTTAATTCAATTTTAAATATTAATTTCTAATGAATTATAAATGATACAGCATTATGAAATAAAAAGTATAGTTCATTTTAAAACGATACCTAATTGACAGCTTTAAATTTAAATCCATTATTTTGCATTGAACTATTAGTATGTAACACAAATTTATGATTTTTTTCACACATAGCATAAACAGCACTTGAAACTTCGAATCTAGACATTAGAAAAGTACAACAGTACTTACTTTCCTTCGCCGTAATTTTTCCAGTACATTTCGTCTGAGCATCGTTTTTATACAGTTCGGTACATGAAAAAAAAAAAAAAAAAAAAAAAACTATCCACAGATTAGTTAGGAAAAAATACACAAAGAGAAAAAAAAATTTATAAAATGAAATTCGTGTGAGTGGGGTAATCCTACAAGAGTGGGTATTTCTGCAGCCAGACCAGGGGAACATTTCTGTGGATTAATGTTACCATGGCAACCTCGATGTTGTGGGGACTATTTCAAGATGTTATTGTATAAAAAAAATGGCTGGATACATGTGGAACAGTTTTAGTTAGTTCTTGTTAAGGAATCGGAAAAAGAACGAAAAGATTCCAGACCTGTCATGGTATCCTATCTGAGGGCCTTGTTCAATGAAATTGGTTTCTTGAAGAACAAATGGGATAATGTTTAAATAGAATCCAAATTTTATAGTTCAAAGTAGGGTTATTTGAGGTATGCCATTGATTGAGTAGCATTAACTCGATTCAAATATTACGTATTTTCTGAAATATATGTAGTTTTTACAAGATTGTATATCAATTATAGATAATACTTATTGATATATTCATGCGTTTAATCTCTTTTTATAGATTAGGAAAACTAAAGATTATTAATCCAGGACAATCATTTCGTGTATATTACGGAAATTTAATATTAAATGAAATGTTTATAATAAATTACTTAAAAATAACTTAAGAGTTTTGAGTATTTTTAATGCGTTGGTTATATTATATATATATATATATATATATAATTCAACGTGTATTGTCTCAGAGCTCCTCCTAAACGGCTAGGTGACCTGGTGGCCAATTCGCTAGCACTCTGGCCTTTGATATCACAGGCTTCATGTTTGAATCCTAGCGGTGGCATGGATGTTTGTGAGTTGTTCGGAATCCACTTTAAACTGTAGGTCACAGTCTGTTTAGCCCTAGTGTGCGCAAGATGACCGTAGAGCGACAAACCAAACCAGACCTAAAGGCTTTGACCGATTTTAAAGAAATTTTTTGGTGTGTTTGACAAAACATGGAGAATATTTTTAGGCTATGCCCTTTGTTGTTAATCGCCACCAGAGGGTGCTGCAGGCTATCCATTTCTATACCGTTCAACCCATCACTATGAAAATGGGCAAATGATATGTATTTGAGCATGGAAAATAGGTTCGAGCTATCCTCTTTAGTGTGACTTGCCATCAGAGGGTGCTTATAGACCGTTAAAATGATGTCCATGAAAATGAGTATGCACACATATTGGAACATGTAGGATGTATTCACGAAATGTAATTTTCTACAATGCATTTTTTTTTTGGCAGGACAACATATGCCGGGTTCTGCTAGGTATATATTTATATATAATAGGGCATTGGCAATTAACGTTCAAATCTTTAGAAAATCTTGGATTGAATCTAGAATCATGTTTATTTGTTTAATCAAAACTTTAATGGCACTACTCCGATTAGTTAATTTTCAAATTTCAAATAAAAATTTTAGCAATTTTTTTTCAATTTGCATAAATACTTATTGAAAAAAATATTTCATACCTAAAAAAAGTATTACAAATTTATATTAAAAAAGCATGTATCTCACGTATTTAAATACAATATATAGTTATAAGAATTAACCTTAACATTTAGTTACATCTGAAATAAATAGTATACCAAAGTTGAATCGCTTATGAATGCTATGGCAAACATGTAAAATTTTATTTATATGCAAAAATTGTTTTTACGACTTTATAATTAAAGTAATCTCTCGCTGTCACATTGAAAGGGAAAAATTTTTTTTAAGGCTATTGTTTCATTAGGTGATAAAACGTTGACAAACATAAAAATTAAATTTTTCGTAAAAATTTGGCAAACATTGACAAATATCCTTTTTTTTACTTCACTTAAAACAAACCTAATTAAAAGAATATGCAAAATATCACATTCACTTGCATACATGTAGTCATTATGCTGGCATTAAACTAAAAGAATTATTCGGTTCTGAAGTCATGGAGGTGGCGGTCTAACACCAAATAGAAAAGTCAGTTGCATTCTTGAATTTATTAAGAGAAGATCAAAGCATAGAACGGTAATATAACCGAGCACGCATTGGGTTGCCAGTTTGGGGCAAACACACTCGTCACGTGACTTTTACTTTGTAGTCTATCATATGCGATGAGAGCTTGGAGATGTTTGGCTACAATCTTTACTGTTGGCTATTGCTACTCTGGCCATTCGTCCAAAAGTTCTATAAAACTAGAAATACAAAAATCACAAATACTGCAAATCATCAAGATCAAAAAGCTCTTTTGCTACAGCAACGAATTTAAATATCGTTAGGCCTACATATGTACATTAAGAGGTACATTTCACAAATAAAAACGATAAACATGTATATGCATATCAATAACTACATTGCACTTATAAATTGATAAACATGTATATACACACCAATAGGTATATTGCACATAAGGAAACGATAAACATATGCATGCACATCCATAGGTACATTGCACACAGTCGATAAACATACATATGCACATCATTAATATAAAAAAAAAATATGCAGAAGTAAATCAAATAATTAAAAAAAAAAAAAAAAAAAATTCTGTAGAAGTATAAAAAATTATAAATAGCTAAAAAAATAAATTTAGCTAAGAAATAAGCAAAATTACAGAAAAAAATATATAATTATAACAAACTGAAGATGGTTTTATCAGGTAAACGGGAAGTATGAAGGGTAATATAATCAATATTATATTATTACTGGGCATATATACATATATATATATATATATATATATATACCCAAATAGATAATATAGATAAGATATAATATAGGGCCAAATATACAAGTTTATGTTATATAAGCACATGCATATAATCATGTATAATAATTTTTTGCTGCAAATATTACTGCAAGTATGATCTTCCATGATTTGATCGTTTTACAAAAGGAATAAAATACAAGATACATTCAACCTGAAAAAGGATCGAATTTTTGCAGCATTGAAAAGGTTGCATTAAATTCATTCTACATTCAATGATTCTTCCTAAAGTGAACCGTTTTGTGATATCAACTAACAAACTAATTAACTAATAACTCAAAAATTAAAAACTTTCATTTCAAAAATTATAATTGATAAATTTAAATCTCTAATTATAAATAAATTACAAGAGAATCATTCTGTTTTATGTTCCACATCATTCATCTTTAGTTGACTAGTCACATTTTATTTTGTTTTCATGCATTTTTTTTTTTATAAGCATATCATCGTTTAGTTATTAAAATCCATGAAATCATATATTTCTATTGCACTTTTGGGTAGTAACCCCTTTCCTTTTCTTAATGTAGAAGGATTTTAGTGCTGAAACTGATTTCTGCTTTCTGTTTAAATGTTTTCAAATCTTTGAAAAATTTTCAAATCTTCAATTTCTTATTTCTGCTTAAATAATCTTTTTTTCTTTTATTCATGTAATTTATTGTTTATTATTTGTTGCAAATACATTCGAAACGATTTCAAAAAATATATAGAATCGTTTTTTTTTTTCCTAGAGAAGATGTTAAAAATTTAAATATATGGACAAAAAGAACAAAACAGATTGTCTAAAATAGACAGAAGAAATCGAAGTTTGTTAACAGAAAACAGAAATTTGTTTCAGAGCTTAAATTCTTCTAAATTAAGAAAAGAGAAGAGGACCTAAAGAAAAGATTAAAAAAAAAGGAACTACATTATTTCATTTTTCTTTTCCTTTTTAAATTAAAATTAAATTTAACTACTTACACAAAATTTAAAAAAACTTTCAATTCCGAAAATTATTATTGATTCGCTAATTATAAATAGACGTCACGAGTGAATCATTTTTATTTGAATTAAAGAATTTGGATTTTATTTATTCACGTCAAAGTAAAAAAAAAAAAAAAAAAAAAAAAAAATCTTCATAATTTCGGCATCTCTGTAAACGTGTTTCACATCTCGTCAAAGCACAACATTTTTATGAAAATCACAAGCCTCATAACTGAACAAGATGTTTTTGTTTAATAAAATGGATAATAATACCCTTAAAAAATCTACTTGAAAAATATACGATAAGAAAGTATGAAATATATCGCGATGATTTAAGAAAATATGAAGGAAAATTCATCAGATGTTTCATATATTTCGCAATTTGATATTAGCAACAATTTTGACTACAAAGATTTGTTCTCCCACTTTGCTGTTACATTTAAATTTATAGAATACAAAAATTCAATATTTCTAGAGAAACAAAAAATTAATAAAGATTTTTTTGTAAATTGACATGATGTAGGAAAAAAAAAAAATTTTTTTTTTTACCTCTCCAATTCAAGTTTCTTTTTAAAAATTGGTTTGGTCACTCTACGGTCATCTTGTGCACAGTTTAGTTAAATAGACCCGACCTACAGTTTAACATGGATTCCGAACCACCAACAAACATCCATGCCACCCCAGAACTCGAACCTGAAGACATCGGTACCAACAACGACCAGAGCGCTTGCCAGTTGGCCATCAGGCCGCCCAATTTAAGCAGATAGAGGGTGCTTTGACCAATAATTTTTGTAATGTATTTATTAGCCCCATTAAATTCTTGTAAACATTATACATCAGTACAAAAATAAAAATATCTATATCTATGACATGAAAACTGCTCTATTATGAATAACCTTAATTCCATTATTATGAACTTAGAAAATGCTGGCATTAAAAGTTTCAAGATAATATTGGCAATAAATGTTTTGTTTTACATTTTTTCCACGTTTTTGTCTTATTTTAAATGCAGTTTTTATAAAACTTGTTGAAATGGAGTCCAATATGGTACATAAACTCTGAAAACGAAGAAGATTTGTATAATTCATTTATCGCATCACATGAAGCACAATTAAGATCTTTGATTTATCTCCAAATAAATGGAGAACACTTTTTAAAAAATTAAATAATTCGGTAAGGAGTAATTGGTATCATTCTCTCTACAATATTGTTATATTTCAAAAAATATATATAGTAAGGATTCATTTTCTCCTTCAGATTATTTAATTTAATTCGATATTATCCACTATCAAAATAAATATATTAAAATCAGTACTTACGTATTAACGGTACCTGGCGACAGTTGCGCCAATAAAGAGCACACGCCCAACCGCAGCTACAGATTTGGCGGTTTTTAAGTGGCACCAATCTATTCTATTGGTTTGGTAACCTTAGTAGCTGTTAGATTGGCGACACTTAAAAACCGCCAAGGTACCGTTAATACGCAAGTACCAAATCAAATATTTTTGTCCTATAAAAATTAATCATGGTGAATTAAAGATTTGTTAAATTTGTAATACAATTTTTGTGAAAGAGAAATTTAAATATTATCTAGTTTATTTGTTGTAGTTAAGAACACATTAAATTATGAATTTTTAAGATTTATCTTGTTAGTATAATATTAATTTTATAGTAAATGTTAAGAAAACCAGGAATAAGTAATAAAAAGTTAATTTGAAACTTTATCACAAATTATTGAAATTTTACACAAATTACCATATACGATCATCACAGAGTAATATGACATTTGAAATGAAAGAACTCTTAATGCTATAAAAAAAAATCTAGAATGAATAAAATGATAGTTTTGTTGCCTTTATTCTAATAAATTGGATAATGTTGACCTTTTTGCCTAATTTTCAAAAAAATGATAAATCAAGCCTTGCATTTAATAATGTTTTAGAATTCATGCTAATTACATATTTTAGCAACTTTTAAAAGGGAATAAAATAATGCAAATTTTATGTAATTTCAAAGGAATAATTCAGGATATCAGAACTTATTCAGAAAACTGACTTATGCAGAAAACTAATTGAAGTCTTAAGTAATAATCCATTTATGCACTTTCTGCTATTCTTGTATTAAGGACATTTATAGTAATAAAAAATTTTAAAAATGTTTTATTTTAATATTTAAACCTAGTTACTGAAATAAATAAAGATATGTATTAACATAACATTTGATACCGTTATGATATTTGATGTTTGGCACAATAATGATGGCCCTCATTAATCAAAAAGTATCAATATTATGCAAAAATCTGAAGGTATTATAAAATAAATATTTGTTCATTATATTTTATTAACTTTAATTCTCCGCTGGGGATCGCCACCAATTCATGCATGGCACGCCGCTAAATATCCTGGTATGTCCTTGCAGTGCTCCTGTCCTAGATCTGCTCAAATGGCTTTAGCTAGACTAAAGACTGGCCACACTAAGAGTTTGACCTACAATGGAGACGAAAAGACACATGCCCTTTGTCATTGTTAGAGCCATCACATCTCCCTCTCATCTCATCAATTGTATGGGTGCCTCCGTGAGGCAACTGTTGAATGCGAGGGAGGACCTTTCTGATCTATTGATGCAGCATGATCTACTGGACTTGGTTTAGATTCTAAATCAAGGGGATAAGTTAACAACAACACTTTAATTCTGTTTTTATCATAATTAAAGAAATT